>PVIU01012562.1:47427-59586 GCA_004026605.1 Ondatra zibethicus | reverse complement strand
AGTGGTTGACAGCTAAGTGCTGAGGGACAATGGTCTTGTACCCTGTAACCAAGATTTGTTACTTGTACTGGTTTAATAAAATGCTTATTGGCCAGTAGCCAGGCAGGAAGTATAGGTGGGGTGATCAGAAGAGAAGAATTCTGGGAAAAGGAAAGGCTCAGTCTTCAGTTGTCACCCAGACACAGAGGAAGCAAGATGAGAAGACCTCGCTGATATAAGGTACCAAGCCACGTGGCTAACGCAAACAAGAATTATGGGTTAAAATGTAAGAATTAATTAATAAGAAGCCTGAGCTAATAGACCAACCAGTTTATAATTAATGTAAGCTTATGTGTGTTTCTTTGGGACTGAACAGCTGCAGGACGGGGTGGGACAGAAACCTCAGTCAACAGCTCAGTGTCACTACTGTCCCTCTCCAGGTCTCTCAAATAAAGCAGGCCTACCTACCAGGGTATGGATGTCATAAACCACACTCTTCCTTGTTCTTCAACTTCTCTTGAAGTAAAACATCTTTCTCAGCATACATAATGTATCAGCCTCTTCGGCAAGCTGCACACACCTGCACTGACAAATACTTCCTCTTCTCATGCAATCCTGAACATAGGATCATTACTGGGGCCAAGGGCCACAGGACGAGGGAAGGAGGCAAATGCAATCAGACGGAGGAAGAAAATCCATCCTAGCCACATATCTCCCAGGGAGGTTTAATGAAAGTAAATTGCACCCCGGCTCCTCCGAAAATGGAGGATGTTGACACATTCAGGAGAAAACTTGCATGCTCCAGCCATAACATGTCGCCTTCCGTGGCTCTGCCTGTTCCTCATCTACTGTGCGTCCATTACGTCTCCAGCAAATTTCCATGTTTCTGCGACACATTAAAATGCACGGTGGGAGCTAAAAGTAGCTTTTTTGGAGCCATTAGGATGATAAAATGTGACTTGTATTGTTGTTCTCTAACGAGACATATACCCCCAGGAAACAAACGGTGCTGAGTTCTCATACAAAAGAGCCCCATGAGTTTATGAGGGTGCCTGAGAGACACCACCAGTCTCAAGACCATGGCTTGCCCATGCTTTAAGGTCCACTCAAGAGACACCCAGAAACCCTTTACTGAGACAACCCCCCACTCCCAAACTAATCTCCCCATTACCTGTGGCTTAGCCTCTACATGGAATACTTTCTACTTTCTACTAACTCCTTGCTTGCATTTTACTACATTTCCTCCCACCAGGCTTATGCACCCAGGTATGTGTAAGGTCAGGACCTTATCCAGAAGGTGGAGTCTCTGCGTTAGAGTGCTGTCACTTTCAAAGGAAGACAACAAAATGCATGACAATGGGAGCCCTAAAAAACAAATTCTGATTGTATATTTATAGACAATCTGGAACGTCTGGCTAAATTCACTTGCCCCATAACATAGAGAAAAGATTCTTTGGTTCCAAAGAACATTAGGTCAGTCCAACCAGCCCTGTCTTTTCTCTTTCTCTTGAAGGACATTTGCTTTCTCTAAATTCTCTTGCAGATGATGTGTTTTGCACGACTTCTGTTGTTTGAGGTAGGGTCTCACAGAGCCTAAGCTATCCTCAAATTCACCAAACTGGCTCTGAACTGCTGCTTCTCCTTCCTCTGCTCCCAAGCACTGAGATTACGAATGTACACTACCATGCCCGGCTGTCAATGATGCTTTTGTACAGGAAGTACTCAGTACGAAGAGGTCACAAGAAAATTGATGATCTTTCCCAGAGGGTTCCTTTCTTAAAATATGGTTTATATTACAAAAGCAATACTTACTGTATAACTTTTGCCCTTATTACATATACATGTATAAATAAATATGCACCTAATCATATCCATACACACATAGAGACATATATAAATTGTCAATTGTTGCTCAAATGGATGTTCTCTTTGAGTTTGCAAGGTTGCTTCTCTTGGGTTCATGCATGATAGCATCCATTTGTATTGTATCCAGAACTCATTGGTATTTGTGACTATCTGTTACTACATAGAGTACCTGTCTCCCTAAAAGCCTGTGAGCTCCCCAGGGATAAGAATTGTTGCTCTCAACACTACCACAGTCCCACTGCCTAACCCCAACATACATGAATGAGATACACAGTAAATATTCATACAATGATCACCGCCTAAGTTCACTAATTAATGATTTAATGCTTGATTGAAGTTCTATCTTGTTCTGTTCGAAGGCTTCAAAACATGGTTTGAGATTTAGAACTAAGCTACTGATCCTCCACAGATTTTTTTTTACTTCTTCTTTAGAGAAACAGTTACCAGTTCAAATACTGAAGCATGGTCTCTTTGGGGAAACTTCATGAGCTAGGAGCTACCCTTTATTTCTAATGAAGAGGAGGAATGAGGAGCTAGAAAAGAGAAAATATTTTATCTTGATCAAAAAGAACATTCTAAATGAAATATACATATATGCAAAGAGTCATGATAAAAACACTTGAGCTGAAGTCAAACATACACGTATAGGCTTTTGTTAGTTGGCTGGTTTGGGTTTGTTTGTGACAGGATCTCATGGAGCCTAGGATGGCCTTGAAGTTCTGATCCTCATGCCTCCAGCTACCAAGTAGGATTCGAGGTACGCACCACATCTGGCTTATCATGTGTGTTTTAAGATGTAAGTTTATATGGGCCATCAAGATAGCTCAGTAGGTAAAGGCAACTGCCACCAAGCCTGTAGACCTGAGTTCAATCCCCAGCATCTACATGATGGAAAGAGAGAAACCAACTCCCACAAGCTGTCCTCTGACTTCTACACATGTGCCAGGCACATGCATCTTTGCCCTCTCCCATTCTTTCTGTTACTATGATAAACACCATAACCAAAAGAGAAAAAGGATTTAGTCTATCTTATACAGCCAAAGAGCAGTTTATCGTCAGGGAAGTCGGGGCATGAACTCAAGGCAGGAACCTGAAGATATGAACCACAGAGGCACATCTTACTGGGATGCTTTCTCTGGTTTGCTCAGCTTCCTTTCTTTTGTAGCGCAGGCTCACATACCTAGGGATGGGACCACCCGTAGTGGCCTGGGCCTCCTATGTCAATGAATAATTAAGAAAATGATTCACAACCCAATCTAATAGAGGCAATTCCTGAACTGATGCTCTGTTTTCCCAGATATGTCCAGGTTTATGCAAGTTGATAAAAACTAACCACCACACACACAAATAGGTATAATAAAAAGTTATAAGTTTGGGACAAGAGACACACCAATTCATTGAGAGTAAAAATTCTCTTTCCTAATTTGAGATGCAATGATTGCAAATTTGCACTCACGGAAGAAGTCACAATAGCTTCTTCTCTGGTACACATCCTCTACCCTTTCTCTCTGTCCTTCACAGCCCTAAGATTTTCTCCTACTATATTTTAATTATTTTCCTTATTATTCCTGTATACTTAATATACACAGACTTACACATGGCAAAATATATGTTCTGATTTTGTATTCAGAAAAAGCATGGTAAGTACTCAACTATGCTATATATATGACTATAAAGATGTATCCATATCCTTATGGTATATTTATTGACTTTTGCTAATATAGTAGGGTAATCAAGACAAGAACTAAAGCAGTATATAATTTTTTAAATTATTCATATTTGACTCTAAGACACCATGAGTTTATTTAAACACTAGACTTACTTTCCTTCTGTTCTTAATTCTATTTAGCTTAGGCTATTAAGGCTAATTTATGTTTTGAAGGCATGTGCTAACTGATCACAAGGGATAATGTATGTAAAAGCATTCTGTAATTAAAAGCCTAATGTAAATGTAACTGCCATAATAATTATAATTTTCTCTTAAATTTATATGTATATATGTATGTATGATGTAAGCTACATAACCTAACATTATTGTTATAAATGTTTGATCACAGCCCAATACTGATCAGTGACAAAAGCTTTCAAAATGAGAAATACCAGAAGGGGTTGTTTAATTGGTTTGCCTTTTTCTAAGACAGAGCCTCAGTCTAAGCCTAGAATTCAACAGTGATCTTCTGCCTCAGCCTCCTGAAGGTGGCGAGTACAGAAATGAGCCACCATGCCCAGATTATAGATATGTTTTTCTTTATTGTATTGTTTTGTTTAGAAAGTATTTTTCTATGTAGCACTAGTCTGGAACTCACTACATAGCACAGGGAGGTGTCAGATCTCCTGCCTCTGAGTCTGGAGTGCTACCATCACAGCTGTGTGCTATGGTACCTGGGATTAAACCCAGGACTTCATACATGTTATCAAGCAACCTATCAAAGGAGCCATATCTTCACGCCCTCTCGCTCACTCTATTGTCTATCTATCTATCTATTGATCAATCGATCAATCTAACCCAAAAGACTCCTTTAGTCTGCAATTAAATGCTTACTGATTTTTAAAGTTTGTATTACAAGTTCTTTGTTTTATAAAATTACAATGATAACAGTTCGAAGCCAGTCAGAGTGAGTTCTGGCACAGTCAGAGCTACATAGTGAGACTCTGTCTTGAAAAACAAAACAAAACAAAAAATTCCTGATGATCCATTGTGGTGAATACCTTTAATTCCAGCACTCTGGAGGAGAGGCAGAGGCAGGTGGATCTCTGTGAGTTCGAGGCCAGCTTGATCTACAGAGCAAGTTCCAGGACAGCCATGGCTATACAGAGAATCGTCTTGAAATACCAAAACATATACGTGCGTGTGTGTATACATATATATGTATATAAACATACATCTATACATATATATGTATAGATATGTGTCATTTGATAGATTTAAAGTTTTTTATTTTAATATTATGTATATGAATGTTTGTCTGTATGCATGTTTGTGTACCACATGAGTGTCTGGTGCTTGCAGAGATCAGAAGAATGTGTCAGATACCCTGGAACTGGAGTCACAGATGGTTGTGGGAGCTGGGAACCAACCATGGGTCCTCTGTAAGAATAGTACACCTCTTAACTTGCTCAGCCATCTCTCCATCCTATTTTGTTTACGAGATGGGGTCTTATGTAGCCCAGGTGGTCCTCTAATTTTCTGTGTCACTGAGATTGCTGATATTACGGGCTTGGGCCACCACACCTAGTCTAGACCGTGCTGAGAATCCAATCCAGGGCTGTGCACATGTTGAGCACATTCCCAGCCCTTGAAAACAAGACACACACACACACACACACACACACACACACACACACACACACACACAAAGAATTTAGTTTTTGAAGCTAAAACTCTGAAGGAAGCTTATCAAGCCCACATAAACGCCAGCATGACCATATTTAGTCTGAAGGAAAAAAAAAAAGCATCCCTTCACCTTAAGCAATACCAACCCCATTAGCATCAAAACATCCATCTTGAGCCCTTCCTGGTCCCCCAACATCTATTAGCTTGGAAGTGTCTTCACTTCCATTCCTCCACAGCCCTATGGCAAGCACCACTGTAGAAGGATCCACAAACCTTACATTAGCACAAGACAGGAGCAGAGGAAGGATGGAAGCTGTTTCATTACAGGCAAAGAGACTACAAAGTGTCCCTGTGTTGGCTCAAACATCCATAACAGAGCTGGTATTTCTTTCTGGAGTCAAGGCATGGTCGACTCTCATCCAGGGGCCAGTGTTCATCTCAGAGGCTGCAGCCTGGGTAAACTCAACGCCTTTTGATCTGGGTGGAACCAGAGTGTTACAAATACACTTGCATTAAGCTATCTCCAGCCTGCCCGAGGGCATAGGTCTGGAATGCAAGGATGGGAGCTTCAGACTGTCAGGATCCCAGTCTATATGTGGTTACATTTTTTGCTGGCAGGCTAGTTAATGCTCCTTGTGTGAAATGCAGCAAGAGGACTCCCAGGAGTCATAGCAAGTACACGAGCATCCCAAGGGAGGACCAGAGCCTGTGTCTCTGACCTCTAGACCAGGGACTCGGGTAAAGGACAAAGAACAATAAAAAAAGCACACAGTCCTGGAGTCCAAGTTCAGTATCAGCCCACAGGCATTTCTGGCACTCCTTGGAGTGCAGAGAGCACCAGGCTTCCAGGAGGAAAGCAAGCTCCACAGTCTTGGGCTATGAAAGCATCCATGAGCCCAGATCTGGAGTAAATGGAATCTTTCCAAGGACCCCATACCTGTCTATTCCTTTGGTCTTGTCCTCCTATGTTTGACAACACAGGTCTTCATTTCCAAAATCAAAATGTTCAAGAGGAGGATGTAGCCAGGAGGCATTCCAAGTCAGCAGTAAGCATTTGGGCAGCTCTCTAGTATTTCTCTATTTTCTAGACAACACACTGAAAAGCCTCTATAGGTGGAGGGCATCCACTGTGCCAAATTTGGGGAAAGAAAGAGAGAGGTGGGAGGATCTTTAATTAACAGCTGCAATATACTATACCTGCATGACTTGTCACCCAAGGACATGAAAAGATGCATGATCAGAGATGGGGAGAAAGCAGTTCATTTCATTACAAGTCATAACCCTGACACACACACACACACACACACACACACACACACATGCACGCACACACACGAATTCAAGAATTCTTGAAACCATAGGTGACTGTCCCACACAAACACAAAGATGGTATAATTGAGCCCACAGTTCCTCTAAATGAGAATAATACCATTCTCTCTGTGTGTCTCTGTCTGTTTCTGTGATGTGTGTGTGTGTGCACGTGCGTGTTTAGCTGGGGATTGAACCTAGGGCCTCTTGCCCAGCAGGCAAGAGCCATACCACTGAACTACCCCAGCCCTACTACTGTATTAATATCATTAGAGACCACCCATGATCTATGACACTACACAGTATGTGTGAGACAGAGACAGAGCACAACCTCTGAGGGAAGGGGTGGACAAGGCGCGGACTAAGTCTTCTGCTGTTGCTTGGTACACTGGAGGGACATGCACACACAAATGTTTCTGGAGGGCCTTAAAAGAAATTCCTTCAGAGAGCAGAGACCTTAAACATCACATCTGTCTTTGAAGTTATGCACAATGACATCCTTTGGTTCCTTGCCCAGGGCAGAGGTTTAAGCTTGAAGACTCCACTTACTTACTAAGAACTGAAGAAATGATTTTTTTCTACAGCACAAGGCAGAGGGGCTGATATTTTTAATGGCAAATGATTGGGTCATGTGGGGAAATATCCTATATACAGGATGCTCTCTGTGACAAGGGGAACAGAAGAATAGGTCCATCTTTTCTTTTTGATCCTCTGCACATTCAGCTTATAGAAAGCAGTTCAGGTATGCCCACACTCCTCTAACTTTTCCACACAGCCTGCCATGCCAACCCCTGCCCTTCCTGCTGACATGCATCCTTCCTACCAACAACCCTGTCCTTCCTGCCAACATGTGTTCTTCCTACCAACAACCTGTGTCCTTCCTGCTAGGTGTCTTTTCTACCAACCCGTGTCTTTCCTGTCAACCTTTGGCCTTCCTACCAAAAACCCGTGTTCTTCCAGCCAGTATGTATCCTCCCTACCAACATGTGTCCTTCCTGCCAACACGTCCTTTCTATGAACACCATCCTTCCTGTCAACACCTGTCCTTATTAACATGTATCCTTACTACTAAGAGTCACACCGTCAACATCTCTCCTTCCTAGTAATACCCACTTTTTTTTTTAAATCAACACTTGTCCTGTTGACACCTGTCCTTCTGGGATTTGTGCTACAAACACCACTTCTAAGATTTGTTGTACCGACATCTGTCCTTATATCTGTCCCATCCATACCCATCCTTGCCGACACAGATCCTTCCCACTATCGCCATGACTTCTCTACGACTCGCCTCACGTGCTCCGCAAAGCACACCATATTCGGCCCCTTCCACTGCTGTGCCTTAAGCAGGGCTCCGTGACGCCGGTGTCATTTCCCACAGATGGGGAAATGAAGGGATGTTGTGCCAGCGAGTGTCAGGTCTCCAGGCCATCTTACTTGTGTCTATTCCTGTGTCTCCAAGTCATCTACAGGTGCACTCCTTCTAGAACCCCCATGAAGTTCAGTCCCAGGCAGTAAAGGTCTCCCTGCAGAGTTCTCCAGTGTTATCTGTTTCCATTGTAACAAATTATCACACCATGGTAAAAGTTATACAGCACATCCCCAAAGAGTTGGGAATCTAGAGACATTGTGGGCCCAGTAGCAGTCACCTAAGAAAATAGAAGACGGTTCTCCACGGTCATTATTACAATGTAGTCATCCCTGCAAAATTAATTACTGAGCTGGAGCTAGCCACTTGAATGAAAATAGAAGGAAGTCTGTTGCCTTGAGACTTACCAGTTTCCATCAAAAAACATCTCAACTGCTTCTTCTATAGTGCGTGACATGAGGCCTGATCACAGGCCGGTCACTGCAAGGTTCATCTGAAAACCCACCACAGTGGGGCTGTAGCTCGGGTCCACAGCACTTGCCAACGCGTGCAAGGCCCTGGCTCTGACCCCAGCACCTCACAAAGAGACAAAAGCTTTTCGGGAATGCATGTTTATTTTGTGAAGGATGTAAGCATTCATTTGTGTAAATGAAACTGTACTTAGGGAAACATCTGAAAATATTAGTTAAACTCAAGACCCTGCCAGAGAACACGAGCCCTCGGTTCACATGTGACACGGTTGTGTGTACTTTTTCTGACTTACAGGTATGAATAATGAACAAGTTGAACCCCGTTCAAACAAAGGATGTGAGTTCACCACAGAAACACACACATGACCCTTGGTTTAGCACAGCCTTTCACTCCTAACTGCATATATCCACACTACACTGCAAGCTCTCTTCTGGGAGCTGGAGGGCATTTCCACAGGAACTGGGGTAAATTCTCTTAATGCATGGCAACGCTGAACCAACGTGAAGGGGTGCTTTCAAATAGCCCATTTGGCATCAGTTCCGAGGCCCCCTGTATGTGAAGATCTCTGGGAAGCCACACTAGTCTGAGGGGGCGGGGTGGGGATACTGCATAGGCTCTTCATAGCAAAAAAGGCCACACGGATTCCCCAAAAGGGACAATTTGGGAAAAGGAACGATCAAGTGGTGCTTGTGAGTTGAGTTAAAAGACAAACATAATTAAAATAGCCCTCTGCTTAAATAATAGGAAAGTACAAACAAAAGTAAAACAAATTTAGAAAGCAAAACTCAGGAGGCAAATGAGAAAGCACCGGCACTTTTGTTTATAATAGCGCAGAAAGGCAGGGCGTGAGTCACGGCTCACCGTTCAACATCCCAGTTGGGTACCCTGGCCCTGGACAGCCACCTAATTACCAGGAAACTCACCCTCTGGGCAGCAGGCCCAGAACACCTTTCCAGTTAGCGCTGCACTCCCTGGGAATCAGGGAACGTGAACACTGCCTTTAGGTTCCATGCTCAGAACTTTTCAAGGTCTCAGAAATCAAGACTGGCAGACCAGGGTAAAGGCAGGTAGGACCACTTGGTTCATTAGGACGGCAACAAGATCGCTTTTGGCGGCTGTAAGGAGCCAACTCGTCGTGTTTCCCTGTGCTCAAATGGAGAAGGGAAAACCTGAACAAACGAAAGGACCAACAGAAGTCACATGGTCTAGAAAGCAGGGAGAAAAGGGAAGACTAGCAACCTTTGTCCTTCCATTTTTACTCATTTGTGTGTGTGTGTGTGTGTGTGTGTGTGTGTGTGTGTGTATGAGTGCTCATGAACATGTCTACAAGTGTTGGGGCATGTTGAGACAGAGGACAGCCTCATGCCTAGTTCTTTAGGACATTACTGTAGCAAGCTCAACCAGCTCCCAAATGATGACACAGAAACCTATTAGTTATGAATGCTTGGCCTTAGCTTAGGCTCGTTTCTTGCTAGCTCTCATAACTTAACCTGTTTCTACATTTTGCCTTGGGACTTTTTACCTTTCTTACTGTATGTCCTACTTTCAATGCTTGCTCTGTGTCTGGCTGGCCCCGAGCACCTCCCTCTCTTTCTTGCTCATCCTCCCAAGCCCCGTTTCCTCCTCCGGATTCTCTGTCTGGCAGCCCTACCTATCCCTCTACTGCCTAGTTATTGGCCGTTCAGTTTTTTATTAGACCAATCAGGTGCCTTAGGCAAGCAAAGCCACACATCTTTACACCATACAACAAAAGCAGCATAAACAAATATAACATATCTATGCCTAGTTCAATAAATAGTCCACAACACATCACACACCTGTTTTCTGAGTCTGGTATTTCATTGGCCTGTCGCTCATCGGGGAGACAAGGCTGGCTGCCCAGCAAGCCCAGGGTCCACCTTCCACTCCCTCTGCTTTCTCAGCACTTTTTTTATCTGTGATTTTGTTGTTGCTTGTTTGTTGGGACAAAGCCATTGCTCTCCTGGAGCTTATGTGGATGAATCTGGCCTCAAACTCACAGAGATCCGCCTCCACAACACACTCACCCCTTCCCCCTACCTTTTCTTGGTTTTTACAGACAAGCATTTTTTATTTGTTTTAAAAAACATGTTCTTGAGTGGTGGGCTCAACAGGAAAAGGAGCCTGTCATCAAGCTTGATGGCCTGACTTTGATTCCAGGCACCACAAGGTGTAAGGAGAGAGCTGACTCCCTGCATGTACGTGTGCACCTACACATACACAAGCAAACAAATACATGTAAGAAAACACAAGTGTAAATACATCTGCAGGGTAAACTCTGATAATGGAATTGCTTGACCAAAGAAGCATGCATTTCTATTTCATCTAACATCGTCAGTTTGGTCTTCAGAGAGGTTGTGGCCACCACACTCATCAGCAAGACCGCGATTCTGCTTGTTGCATCAGCCACCAGTGTTCCAGCAAGTATTTGAATTCCATCAACGTGATGGGTGGAGATGTCTGTAAGCTCTCTTCAGCAAGAACAAGCATCTTCTCAAGCTCTCTAAGAAGAGCTTTCTTAGCTTTTTCTACCAATGACTGTTCATAGCTTAGGAGTTTCTACTTCCTTGTCTTTCCTGGAGGTAGGGTCTCACACATGCTGGGCAAGTGCTCTCCCACTGAGCTCAGTCCAGTGTGCGCATGTGAGGATGCAGCGTGTGTATTCACTCCTGTGTGGAGGCCAGAGAATAACCTGATGTCATTCCTCAGGTGCCGTACATGGTCACTTTTTCTTTTTTAAAGACTGGATCCCTTCACTAGTCTTGAACTCACCAAGTAGGCAAGGTTGGTTGGCCAGCAAGTGCCAAAGGCACGCCTCCTTTCATACCCACAGCATACACTATGACACCAGATTTTTTTTTTTAACATGGGGTCTAGGGAAAGCCTGCAAGCACACTGAAGACTAAGCTATCATCCCAGTTCTTAAAATTGAATAAAATAAAAACTGGCTTCAGACCGGCATAGTGGCCCCTGCCTTTTAATCCCAGTGCTTGGGAGGCACATGCAAAGGCAAGATCTCTGCGATGCTAAGGCTAGTGTGGTCTACATAAGTGAGTTCCAGGACAGTTGAGACTACATAGTCAGACCCTTGTCTCAAAAATAAAGTAAGACCTTTTGAGCAAGGTCTTACTAAGTTGCCCAAACTGGCCCTGAACTCACTCTGTAACCAGAGCACGTATAACCCAGGCAGGTCCTAAAGTTGTAACTGTCCTGCCTCAGCATCCTGAGTAGTTGGAATTTTAGGATTACACAATCGGGCACAGCCTTCTACTCCCTTCTCATCATTTAAGGTCACATGCTGAAACTAGACTTCCAAGTGGTCACATGGACAGCTCTGTCCTTCTCACCTCTCTGCTCTCCCTCACTAAGCTCCCCTCCATGGGATGGTGGGACAGAAAGTTAGCTTAGAAATTTTCTACCCCATAAAACATGCACACGTCTGGCCCTTCAAGGCCATTACAAGGACATTGCACAAACCCTAAAGCTGTCAAAATGAGGCTCAATGAACCTAAGAAAGGATACTCCATTTGAAAACATGTCTATGTTCTATCCTGATGAGGAGGCATCAAAGTAAAATGAGTTTGGACCACTTTTGAGTGATGACATTTACATTGCCATGGAGACTCACTTATCACACTCATTTAGGTGGAGAGTCAAAATCAACACTGCTGTCAGAGAGCTTGTTGCTAGTCATTTAGGGAATTCCAGACTAGGATAATCAGTAGGGACTTTAAGGTCTTAGGAAAAAAAGAAAAGGCGGTGGGGGGAGAGACATACATAGACACAGACAGACACAGAAACAGAAACAGACAGAGAC
>PVIU01012562.1:0-47327 GCA_004026605.1 Ondatra zibethicus | reverse complement strand
AACCCCAGTCCTCCAGGGCCGTCTGGTCCCATCTACAAAGATACTGATGGTGATGCTGCTGCTAAGAGAAGACTAGCCATTAGTGATGCTGCATTATTAGCCAGGTACTGCCCTATGGGACTTAATTCACCCTCATCAGTTGCTATGATGAATAGGTCCATTTTACAGATAGGCAAATGGAGGCACATGAAGTAATAAACATATTCATAGCACTTCTCATAAATGAGTTTTGAATAATTCTGATAGTCAATCCCATCTGACTCTCAGAACCACAGTGAGCCAGGTAAGATCCCACCCAAAACAGCCATGGTAGAACCCTGAGTACAAGGCAGCTCCGCTGCTTTGATGGGGAGCGTCTAAAGATGAGGCCTAGACATCTGAATAAGGTACAGGTGGGGAGTTCTAGAGCAGGCTAGTACAGAGGTGCTGGTTTCCTGTGTGGGTTGTTGGGAAGCCGTGAAGGAAAGGTGTGAGGTACAAGCCTGGAGCTGGGGTATGCAGGTATGAGGCCTCATGTAATGGAAGGGTTAGGAAACAGAACTGTGGAAGACTCAGTTTAGCAATGGCAAGGATGGATAACCTGGTGGACTCTGAGCACAGTGGGAATTTAACATAGTGAGAGTAAAAGGGGAAGAAACAGTTTAATAGAAAGGTAAGATTTGATTAATTGCTGAATACGTTATTAGAGAATAAGTAATATAGAATACATTATTATATATATAATATATATAGTCAAAATTATTATAAGTTCTAAACAACTGTAGAATAAATATAAAAGCGGAGAGAATGGACTCTCCAAATCGAAGGGCTTTAATGCTTCTCTAAGGGCCCAGGGAATTGCTACCAATACATGTTCACAATGCAAATCTGGTCTCTGAGTTGCATCTAGCTTTCTCTCTTTTTAATGGCCAACTCTAGACTGACTCACATACTTTTCCCTCAGTGCTAAAAGGGAAAGCTACCTATCATGGTCATTAATAATAAACGGAAGGACTCAGGTTCCTCACTGGACAGGAAAAGCATAAAGAGAGAACACACTCTCGAAGAACAAGTGAAGGTGATAATGATTCATTGCGGTAAAATGTTCTCCAAATCCCCCATGGAAAGACTCACCCCATCCCAGCTGTTACGCAGTGAATTCTCTCTCCCCTAGAGCATATGTCAAAGCCTTACAAGAGGGCTTTCAGAAACAGTCTCTTAGAGATGTGCTTGAAGTGAGATCGTATGGAGTAAGGTGTGCCCTGAGTGTTGCATGCTTAGCATCCTTCCAAGACAGGATGCCACGCATGGAGAGGGGCGTGAGATGATCAAGGGAGGGACTGGAGGGACAAAGTGATTAGCCACAGGATGCTGAGGAGTTATGGTTTGAACTCCTCAGGGTATGTGTTCCCTGCAGGATGCTACACTTAAATGGTTGGTCCACATGGGACAGATGTGAAGATTTTAGGCTGGACACAGCTGAAGGAAGTAGATCACAGTTCAGGAGAGCATCGAAGCTGAGAGCTGACCTGAACTCCTGCCTTGCTCTCCACTTCCCATCCACCAATAAGGGAAGGACAGCCTCTGCCACTCAATCTCACCACCATGATGCTCTGCCCAAGGACACAGGGACATGAGACCATGGAATAAACCTCCAGAAACTGGGTGTCAAAACAAGCCTTCCCTTCATTAAGTTGTTCTATTTGGGTCCCAGGAAACTAGAGTTGCTGGCAAAACCAGAAGCAGAGAGGCATGGAACATTCTCCACAGGACCCTCAGTCACCTGCGCAACCCTGTCAGCTCCTTAGCTTTAGGCTTCTGGCTCCTGAACGGTTTCTACCCATCAGTCTGAGTGCTTTATTCTGGCGGCGCTAGGAAATGAATTACTACACACCTGTGCAAAGCACAGCATTAAAGGACAAAGCTGGGCTCACCTGATACGCGGGTGAGTTGAGCTTTGAGCTTCATTCTGCAAGTCCCTTCCAAAACAGCCTTTGAGATCCAACATCCCGACCTTTGAAATGAAGGATTTGGGCTGCATGAGCCCTGAAGTTGAAACTCTGTGGTTTTATCACTTTGGAGACAATGACACCTCTCTTTCCATATCCACTGAAGTTGGGATCATTTCAAAGCCAAAAAAAAAAAATAGGAGATGGGGTTCAAGCTCCAGAAACCCACGGTCAAGCAGCAGAATTCAAGGAGAAAAAGCAAAGAAAGCATAATTAGCAATGCTGCCTTCATTTACCATATGCCACACAACAGCTCCATCTTCACGTCAGATCTGGCCTCCAGGCCTCATGCCACAGCGAGTTAATACAAAGAGACGCAGGGAGCCGCCAGATGCAGAAAATGACTGCTGAGGGGTGCAGAGGAGGAGCTGCGTGCAAGGACACTACTTTCCTAAACCTGCCACAGTCCAAGGTCATTTAACCCCAGAAAGACGAAAGCCCCTGCACAGAGAAAGGGGGGGAAAAGAAAGGAGGGAGGGAGGGAGAGAAGAAGGAAAGAAAGAAAGAAAGAAAGGAAGGAAGGAAGGAAGGAAGGAAGGAAGGAAGGAAGGAAGAAAGAAAGAAAAGAAAGAGAAAAGATGGCCTTGAAATTCAACCTCCAGCCCCAGGCAGTGCGGGGACACCCACGCTCACTCCCCGCTGATGATTGCTGGCGTGTCCAGAAGCTCGAGACTAGTAAACAAACCTACACTAGCAAAGAGCAACAGGAGCCCCCATACAAACCTCACGCAGACACAGGCTACCGTTTTACCTTTCTTTCCCCCAAAGTAAATTGTGGCTGTCAAATCGCACCCTTTCATTTCTGTCGCTGGTTCATTTAAAAGCGGCCAATCAGAAAAGCCTACAAAAGTATTTAATCAGACTTTTTTTTTTCTTTAAATGACCTAATGTTGTGGTAGGAAACTGCTGCCAGCTCACGCTGGGGAGAAACGTAGCCCTGTCAGCATTTAATTATTATTTTAGCATGATTTCTTTACTTTCCTACAGGGCAGAAATAACTTAAATTTGAAAAAAAAAAAGGCAACAAACGCTTAGCTTTTAGCCTTACAAGATACCGCTTTTTTTACTTTTGCTTTGTCAAAAGTGGCTGGTTCAGGACATGGGCATATCACAGGGGGTGCCAGCTCCAATACTGCAACATTGAAACCATGACATGAAAATTCTATTGAGTGTGCTAGTTTGGAGAGATGACGTTATTTGGGACCCATTCATGTCTGTGACCATAGTCACAAATAGTCCCAAAGTCCTGTCCCCAGGATTTTTGAAGGAACTGGACAACTCTACTCTTTTCCACTTCCTCCTCACTTTCACCTCCTACAAACTTGCCAAGTTCCCTCCGTTAGGAAAAGGGCAGGATGATGAAGGCAGGCGTGTACATACGACTGTCAATCAATAGTTACCCAGGTCTGAGTACATGGCAGCCAAAAGGCCAGGTATCTGGGTATGTTCTCTAAAACGAGTGCGTCTTTCACCTTCCATGATCTGTTTCATCATCTTACTTATATGGGAGATGGTATGTGTGCACATGTGTGCAAGTGTCTGAGGCGTCCAGAAGGGGTCATCAGACCCTCTGAGCTGGACTCACAGGTAATGCTGGTCTGGTGAGGATGCTGGGAACTAAACCCAGGCCCTCTATCAGCACAGTATTGCTCTTAACTGCTGAACTATCTCTGGTCCTCTTTCATCTTTAATTCCTTTCTTATAATTGGACCTTTTCCTTTTCTGTTACAAAAAAATGCCATTTCACGAATGTTCTAAGAAAAGAAAACCTCCGCAATCTTTCTCTATTTTGTGTTTTATTTTGTTGAGACAGGATTTCATGTAGCCCAAGCTAGTCTTGAACTCTTGATCCTCCCGCATCTATCTCCAGATTCTGGAGTTACAAATGTGCACTGCCACCTTGGCTAGAAACCCCTCAGGATTCCACCCACCCCTTCTTGCCTACTCCAGAGTTCTGCTCTTTGCTAAACTGGGGACACTGGGTTCAGACAAGTGGCAGCTGTTGAATTTTAAGCAGCAACTGCAAGCAAGCAAGTGACAGCGCTTACTCCTGAGGCCCCACTCCACACAGACCTGGACACAGAGTGGGACCCAAATGTCTACACATCCAGAAAGCTAACCACGTCTCAGGACTTGGAGTAATTCTACGTAGCAGGACATGATGAACGAAGGTGGACCCTGATTGCTGGTCCAGAAGATGTTCTGAGCCACCACGAAGCTTGATTTCAAAGGGAAATTGAGACCTGCCCCCACCCAAACCTGCCTCCCACTTCTTCCTGTCTTTATTTCTCCCACCTCTGTAAACAAATGCCAGCACTCCAGGCCTCCGTTTCCCATTCTGGCCTCCCAGAAAGCTCTCTTTATCTTCCTCACTTCAGCTGTTCCCCTTTACCTAACCCTAGTCTAGGGACATTGCTTCCCAGTGTCCTTGACTACAGTCCAGCCTCCTTCCGAATCATTCTGCACAAGCCAGCCCAGCCAAGAGATGCTCTGAAGGAGGAAGCCTGACCATGTCATTCCTGTGCCTAGAACTGGCCAGGGGCTTCCATGGGAACCAGAACTAATGCAAACCAGCCCACTTGCTCACCTCTGTGGTCTCACCCCACTTTCACAGCCCCCCATTTATTGTGTCACTCATTTCCATCGACAGGCTAAGTCCCTCCCCATGCCTCCAGCTTTGGCCTTTGAGCTTGCTGTGTTCACAGTCCTGAAGTTCCTCTTTCTGCCACCTGCACAGGGAGCTCCTGAATGTGTAAGGCTGCAAATGTGTCCTCAAAGCTGGTCACTAGTATTTGTGCCCTCCGTAATCCACACCCGTTCTTGTTTACTTACTAATTACATAGCATCTCCTCACTGACAAGGGCCCTTCGCTGTGAACCCGACAACTAGCACAATATCTGGTGCCAATTGAGAAAATCCAATTTTAAAAAATGAATGAATGCTTTGTTAGTCATTGCCCAAAGAAGCATAAGAAGAAAAAAAAAAGCTACTATATGCATTTACACAGGGTGGAATCACAGATTTCTTAAGTCCATTTTGTGTTGCTATAACAAAATACCTGAGACTGAATAAGCTATAACATAAAGAGGTTCTTTGGCTCATGGTTTCGGTAGCTTGGAATTGAGAACAGCATGATGCCACATCTAATGTGGGTCCTAGTCACGTGGGCCTCCCAGGGTCATGGCCTAAGACCCTCTCACCAAGTCTCTACCACCTTAGACACTGTTATGTTGAAGATCTAGCTTCTCAGACATGAACACCGGCAGACAAGCCGTATCAACAAGCAGACCTGGCTGTTTCCTAGACAACCTACAAAGTGAGCTGCATACTCTCTGAAAGACATCATCTCTTGTTTCACCACCTGCCCCAACCCCACTATAATCTGAACTCCTTACTGATGGCAGAGGGACAAGAGGCCTGGGTGTGAGGGGGTGGGGCGCTGTACTCAAAGGAGAGGCTGTAGGTCTTGGAAGTCGGGGTGGTCTTAGATGCAGGGTAGCTGTGACAAGTCTTCCTCTGCAGTGTCAGCCCCACTCAGCCAAGCAGCACGAACCACCCTGTGATCTCATCTCCCCAGGAAGCACGGCTTCCTCTGTGGGCTGTGTCTCCAAGCTGATCATAAGAAGTAATTGAAGTGCTTAACCCAGACACTTGACCTCAAAGGGACCCCGATGTCACCTCAAAACCTTAGTCATGACAAATTAATTCAGCACATATCTGTTGAACCCAGGTCTTGGTCCAGCCATCAGAGAGTTGCAACTAAATTTAAAAGTTGCTGCTGTCTCAAAGGAACTCAGAGACTATCAATGCAGGTGCCTTAAATCCACAGCTACCCCATGGCATCATCACCCATAACTGATAGGAATTGAAGATAGTGCAATTCCAACAAGGAGCCTGCGAACACCTACATGTCCCGTCATCCACCACCCTGAGTGTTCCCCTTAGCACTCAGAGACCTGTACCTGAGGGACCTAAAAGAAACCAGACTGACTTTATCAAGGACAGAGTCAAGGGGCCGAGGCTAGAGCTTGGGTATGCCTACCAAGCAAGCATGAAGCCCTGGGTTCTATCGCCAGCTCTGTACAAACGGGTGTACAGTGTGTGTGTGTGTGTGTGTGTGTGTGTGTGTGTGTGCGCGCACGTGTGTGTGACAAATCCACAAGCCCAGTACTGGGCAGGTAGAGCAGGAAGCCCAGGAGTTCAAGGTCAGCTGCAGTTCTGTAGCAGAGTCTGAGGCCAGTCAAGGCTACCTGAAACCAAACCAGATAAAACAACAGTAACAACAACAACAAAACAGACAGAGGTCAAGCTTGGCTAAGGCTTCCTTGCCCAGCCACAGTGAAGGAAGAAGGCACGTGAGTCAGCAGGTAACTTAGAAGGTGTTGGGATTTTGCCCACCACTGCCTGTTTGGATCATTCTCCCCACCACTCCAGCCCCTTGGCGTGAAGGGCAGTTGGAGCCAAAGCACTGGAACTGTAAGAGCAAACCCAACACACCCTGCTTTAACGATGGAGAAACCATCTCAGGAAGATGAAGGGCCAGTTATCTAAGGTCATCTGGCCTCTAAGGGCTAAGCCCGTGTCTTCCGACCTCCACTTCCATTCATTGGTAGAAAGGAACCACGTGCGAGGTGTATATATCACAGCACACTCTTAATCCATTCTCTCAGCAAAGTCAAAACATTTGCTTCTAGAAATTTCAAAATATGATAATTTCAACAATCCAGAAATTCAAACAAGAAGAACCTGAACATTTCTATGAGATCACATACTCAGTCCCCAGGCCCCAAGACCATCCCTTCCATGTTGTCCTAGCGTAATTCCAAGTAGTCTCAATGTCTGAATCTTTGTGTTCTAGATGAGCAGGCGTGGCAAGTTACAGCAGATTTTGGAGGGTGAGCAGCTGCAATTAAAAGTAATAAAACTGAGCCTGGAAGAGCAAGGCACAGGTCTCCAAACTCTTTCTCTAAAGGCAGATACTAAATAGATAGTTCCATTTCCCCCCAGCTTTTTAGTCTGTGTGTTCACACAAGTGAGTACAGGTTCCTCTGAGACCAGAAGAGGGCCAGGATCCTATGAGCTGAAGTTACAGGTTGTGAGGCAGACGTAGGTGTCTGGGAACTGAGCCAGGGTCCTCTGAAAGAGCACTGAGTGCTCCCAACCATATCTAAGTTAAGAATTCATGGAGACCTTACAGAGCATCCTCATCCTCACCTTCAGGTGAAGAAATGAATTCTCAGACAGCTTAGGCAGGATGCTAATGATTACACAACTAACGATGAAACAACTAGAACGAGGGTCCTGACTGTCCATGTCTGTGATCTTTCTGTAACTATAGAAGAGCTCATTTAAGTACAGTACCACACCCTTGAGATTGCTGAGCTTCCGAACTCATTGATGTATATCATTGAGTAAACATGTAGATGTTTGTAAAGATGATTTTTGAATTATCAAAGCAAAGGTTAAATTAGTTCCAATAGACCCAGAATATAATTTAAAATTAACATATATGGAAGTTCTATTTAAAACAATTTTTTATACTTCTTTATTTTGCATGGGTGTGAGACACACATGCCACAATGCACCTGTGGAGGTCAGAGGGCAACCTGCAGAAGTCAGTTGTCTCTTTCCATTATGTGGGCTCCAAGGATTGAACTCAGGTCATCAGGTTTGGCAGTAACTTACCTGTTGTGATGTCACCAACCTATGGATATTCAAATTCTCTATCATGGGTGGGAAAACGAGGTGACACTGCTCATTAGGACAGAAATATAAGCTTGTCACATTGGTGATAAGTTTAGGTCTATTAAAAAATTCTGACCATCTTCTGGCCAGCTAAGGAGCTGACATGGTTCACACCTGCGATTCCAGCACGTGAGAGGCAGACAGGAGGATATCTGCAAGTTCTGGGCCAGCCTAGGCTACACAGTGGGTTCCATGTCAACCTCAGCTGCAGGGTAGGACTCTGTTACACATGTTGTGTACATGCATACATGTAGTCTAATGTTTATGCACATAAAATTTTTTAAAAACCCACAGAATAAAACAAAGAGCTCAGGAGTCCCCCAGCCACTGGAGTGCATCAGGTCATTCCTCCAAGTCTAGGTATTCCCAATCTCTCAATTGCCTCCTCCAACTGAAATACAAATGCACCCTCCATCCTACCTCTCCCTATTCTTTACTTTCATTAGTGTCTCCTGCTCCTTTTCTGAATTAATTAGAAAATAAAAATAGAAACGCTGACATGTTTATAAAGATTTGGAGTGCTGCTTAAACATGAAAGAACAGAGGTTGGGAACGCAGGGGTGACGAATTTTATTTCTGTAACGACAAGTCAGAGTCCTCCGGCCAGCTGGCCCTTGCAGAAGCCAGAAGCAGGGACCTATCTGCAGAAAAGCCAGGGAGGAAGGGGGAGCTGTGGAGTTCAGAGAACATGCAAATGGGTTCTAATTGCTGAGGGGTCACTGCATAGAGGTCAAGTGGCGAGATGTCCAATAACCCATCCCCCACAGTATGGCAGGCAGCGAACCCTTCTTCTGCTTTTGGGGTGCTCCTGTCACTGCTTACTGACCCTAAACAAGGGGCTCTGGTTGAGGGAGTCACCTCTCTCCACCTCCTGCCATGCAGGAAGTGGGAGGAGGTGATTCCGTGTGCTTCTGAGTGTCCCTGAGATGCACCTGCAGTCTGACAGGTCCTGCCAAAGGAAATGAGCAGCGATAAGTGATCGGGACCTGATTAGATCAGGCGCCTTGAGAAAGGTGCTGAGCGGGAGATATTTCAGAGAAATAAGGAGAAACTTGGGAATAGGCTCCTGGCAAGCAATCCCAGAGTAGATAGGGTCGGAATTGGAAATGGATTTCATGGGTAGATAAAGTCTAATAAATGGCAGGTCACTCAAAAATCATATATCATCAAGTCTCATATAGTGTCTGTGAAGTTTGTTATCAATAATTTAACATGAGAAGAGCCTGGCCCTTAGCAAATATTTAATTTCAAAACATACTTACTGATTTACTCAGATACAGCATGCATGGTATATTAAAAACATATTGCAAGAGCTAGATGCCAATAAAGCTTGTTCAGGAAGCCTGCTGTGCTTGTGGCCATCCCAGTAGTCCCTTAAAGCAGGGACAGGACCCTCAGCCCCTGAAGCTAGTCCACTAGCAATTTCTAAATCATCCTAGGAAAGAAAGTATGTGCAGATGTTACCTGAGTCCCCATTCTCGGGCTGGGCAACATGCCAGATGCCACAGGTGTGAGGACTAAGACCAGAATTCGGAATCCCAGGAGCTAGAGAGATGACTCAATGGGGACAGTGCTCTGTGGGCAAGCATGAGGACCCCGGTTTGAATCCCTAGCACCCAGATAAAAAGCTGGGCATGGATGCATACCCCTTTAACTTCAACCCTGCCTGGGGACAGCCACAGGGGGATCACTGGGGCTTGCTGGCCCCCAGCCTAGCTCCAGGTTCAGTAAGAGACCCTGTCTCAAGGGATGAATGCAGAGAGTGACAGAGCAGGACACCCATGCCCTCCTCCAGTTTCCTCTGGCCAGGACACCATAAGCCACATACCTAGGCAATACACACGAAGAACGAATTGGGACCCCCACCTGCCTATGTGTTTTCAAGGGAATGGCCATTCACTGGGCAGAGCTCACAGCAAAGGCAAGGCTCCACACAGTCAGATCAGCAGCAAAACCTGTAAAGCTTTGGGATGACAAGTGCCTGATAGGAATGTATCTGGTAGGTGAAAACTCTGAGTGCCTCTAGTCATCTACCAGAAAGGGCAGAGGGGACATGTGAACGAGGGTCTGGAGAGAGGCATTTGCCAGTTCCAGCTCCGCCAACCCAAGCTACAGCCCCAGGATTGGCACTCCACAGCAGGCCCTTCTGTTCAACAGGGCGGGCCCACACCTGCTTTCAGCTCTCAGCAGGGAGACTTCCTATCTGTCTCCTCTTCACTTACATCTCCAAAAGAAGCTTCTCTGATAAGTCCATGTCAGGAGACCTGATTCTTACCCTCCTGGACTCAGCTAAGTATTCGAGGGAGCCCCAGGCTCTCCCAGCTCCAAAGTCCTTCCCCAGAAAATTGAGCATTGCCTTTTCAGTGCAGGAAGGGTATCCAGGACCGAAACACCCTCCCACCAGCAGCATCTATACACAAGATGACAAGACAGATAAGCATAGCTAGCCAGAAGCTTGGGAAGCCAGATTGGACGATACATACAGGCCCAAGAAGCTTGGGTAGCCTAGATGAAGCAAGGAAAATGGAGCCTCAAAGGCCAAAGGGAAGTGCTTATGTGAGTGTCAGAGCCATCTTGGAAAAAGGCTAAGCCAGACTCGGTTTCTTCTTCATGAAGCATATTACCCTTCCCCCTCTGTCATCTCAGATAAAACCTTCCCGCCCTCCACCAGCCCACAGAGGGGTCCCAAGAGATGCTGACTCCAGAAGGCCACCGTTAAAAATCACTCCAGTGAAGACGCTGAGGGACCTTGCCATCTGGATGGGCTCAGAGGTCAGCTGGTGACCAACCACGTGACCTTTCAGTTTCCCATTGAAGGAAGCATAAAGAGAACTGGAAGGCTTGTCCGGCCCAAGCTAGAGGTGGGGGGCTGAAGGGGGAGGGAGTCTTAGGAGGCAGATATAAAAATTCTGAAATAAGAGAATGTGAGGAGGGATCCACTCCCCATGTCTGGCAAAAACAGGCCCTTGCCAGCACTGGTGAAATCTGCAGGGCAAATGCCTAGCCTGCAATTCATGGTGGAGCCAAATAACACACAGAGCTCCAGAGACAGGGACCACAAGCCATGCGACAATCAGCACTTCAGCACTGAGGAATGGCTGGCAGCCCTTGGCTTGGGGCCGCGCAGAAGCAGCTCCTCCGTCTCTCCTGGCATGTTGGGACTTAACACTGACATGGAGCAAAGCACTGTTAACTAATGACAAGTTCTTACTTCGGGTTCAGAAGCCCACCCAGCTCCGGCTTCTGTCTACTTTTGGAAACCCTAGGCAATGTTGTGAACATAGGATCAAATGGGCAGAGAAACAGCATCGTTCTGGATGTTTGGGAGGGGCTCAAACCTGCCTCACCCCTCATCAGCAGTGTGTGGAAAATTATTCGTTGATAGACCTGGGACGGGGACTGTTTCCATTTGCCTCACCAGACCCCGACTCTGAAGAGGAGCGAACAGAAGAATCGGGGCTTTAATTTCTTCACCAAGTTTCACGGAAGCCGATTCCACCCCAGATACCCCAAGACTCTTATTTTCAGTCTGTTCCTCACGCCTCTGATGGCTCCCAAGCTAATTTCCCAGACACCCATTTCAGTCAACTCTGGGAGCCCAGATTGGGGCGAGGGAGGGGGGAATCTTAGAAATACCAAAACAGCCACGTGCTCCGGCATTTAGCACTTCATAGAACAATCTAACTTGAGTGCATTTAGACCACTTTCTATTGACTAATTTAGAACATTTTGCCACAGCAGACTGAGCTAGCTGCTTTTCACTGCCAAACTAAATACTCCACTTTAAAACACACCCCTGCGTACTCATGCGATTTCTCTTTTTAGGCTAGGAATGTAATGTTGACATAAATGTCAAATAAAATTAATGAGAGAACGGGCCCTCAAATGGTACTCCTGCGAAGGGAATTTGCTAGACTGGGACCTTTGAGCTCGAATGTATATATAATTATATAACACTCACACGAGGAGGGGATCTGAATGCTAAGCTTCAGCCATTTTATCACCTTTGTTGGGGATGCTGTTACAACAAGAAGAAAACCAGGTTGCAAGTAAATTAAAATGAAAATACCATCAGATTAGAAGTCTGTGGGGAAAGACTGCAAAATTAGAAAAGGGGCCCATCTTCTGGGTACTGAGCCCGCCACCCATGATCACTCGGAAGTCAGCTCAGGTGCCAGTTGGGCCTGGAGCCTTCAGCTCTTGATTCTGTAAATGGACCTCTTCCTGGCCGACCCACCTTCCCCTTTACCTCCCTGCACCAGCCCCCAGCCACTTAGGAAGGCTAAAAATGGCTGGGAGACCAAGAACAGGTATTTGCACTCAATTGTCAAGGCACTAGCCCCTAGCCGATTGGCTGCCTCCTCTCTTATTAAAAACCTTGCCTTTTAGTTCCAGTCTTGGAAACCTTTCCCGACGTGTAGAAGAATCATAGAAGATCATATCCAACTTGGCCCAGTGTGCTGGGGGCAGTGGATGAAGTAGCCAGTCTTCTGTCAGAGAAGATTGGGCGGTGGTAGCACACGCCTCTAATCCCAGCACTCGGGAGGCAGAGGCAGGCGAATCTCTGTGAGTTTGAGACCTGCCTGGTCTACAAAAGCTAGTTCCAGGACAGACTCCAAAGCTACAGAGAAACCCTGTCTCGAAAAACCAAAAAACAAACAAAAAGCTTGGAGTAAAATTTTCTGTAATGCAGGGGAGCTCCACATCTACCTTCAGCCCCAGGAAAATGGCAAAGCAGGGCCCCCAACATTTCATGCAGAGAACCTGTGACTGTCTGAGGAGTCTGGGGATGGCTGGGGAGGAGCCGCTAACAAAACACTGTTGGATTTTCATGCTTGAGGATGAACTCCTAAGGACCAGACAGCATGCATTCCATCCCACATTCTGTTCTGGACTCCCAACAACCATACCATTTTGGAAGTCCATAACATTTTCTTTTCCGAGATGTTTATGGGTTAAGTTTCTATCTCTTTCCAGGTGTTGGGATGGTTCAACTCCAAAAGACCAACACATTTATCTGGGAGGCCATCCTAGGAATGATACCGCCAATGATGGGAATCATGGGGTAGGGGGATCAAATACCCACAGATTCCTTTTGAAGGTCCCCCACCTTTAAGTGGTTCCCATTAATTCATCAATGTGGAGCATGGATAGTTTCTAGTTAGATCGCAGGAAGTAAAGAGAAAAACATTCACTGCTAAGTTCAAACGTCCCCACTGGTGGCATTAGGAGGTGACCCACACTCATCGTGGAGTGTCTTCCCAGGACAGAGAGAGCAGCCTCCATTTCCCTCTTTGGGGTATCAGCCTGTGATGAATAAATAAAAAAAATTTTTTTGAGGAGGAAATCCAACTACCAAAATAACTCCTTCATAATTCATATATGCAATCATAACAGTGATTAATAAAAACCTGAAATGGTTCCTAAAAGCCTAAAGCATTCATTACTCACTTAGATGTCAGGATGCTACAAGAACCTGACAGCAGGTTACTCAGGCAAATTAAATCATGTGAACTTACAAAGGAAAAAGAGGAATCTTTCCGGGGTGGACTTGCAAGCTGGCGATGGTAGAATTCAAAGAAGGGGAACCCACCCTGCTCTTCAAGGTCTCTATATTTCAATCTTGAAAGACATAATGGGGAGGGGTGTCAGTACACCGAATTTACACAAGGATGAAAAGTTCAAAAGCCCTACCAGGAATGAATGATGCTATTTCCATTAAAGGAGAGGCTAATTAATACTCACTGAGCATCTACTGTGCACACAGCACTAGCTGGGACATGTGATTCTTCTCATCATTATACTCCAAGCCTGAATCTCTTTGGGTGTCAATGAGAATGCCTTTGTTGTTCCTGCCAGTGTGTCCTTGGTCCAGCCTTGTAAATACTAGTGCTCCAGGCATTGGAGGCCCCTCTGTTTTCCCTACCCCATCTCTCTGGATGACCTCACCCAATTATTATAGCTGTATATACCACTTGAGAGTGAGGGCTTTCAAATTCCATGACTCTCCATCCAAGCCCTGGGAGGAAATACCCAGCTGCCCTCTTGCCATGTGCAAAGGGTATCTCAAGCACAAGTTGTTCCTTGGCTCCACCAACCCACCCCTTGGCATATCCCATGTTCTCCAGCTGAGCCCTCTGTTCTCCAGAGGACCCTTCTTTGGTTTTAGCCAATGTGGTCATTGTCATTTAACACTGCACGGCTGCTGCATCCGTGGAAGAATCTTGCATGTTATCATGGTTAAGACGGACAAACCTTGCATATTTACCTATTTAGCTTTTCATTGCTTTCTTATCCCTTCAACTGAGTGGTAGTAGGAACCCTGATTATAGTTTTCATTGCTGCAGAATACACACCTAACACCTAACAATATTTAACTCAATCAGCATACAGAAATAAATATATTTTCTTTTAATTTTTTTCCTAACCTGAGATATGTTATCTCTATTTTGAAGAAGAAAGATTGAAGATCCAGGGTGTAAAAGAATATGAGAACAAAGTCACAGTTTGAACCTGAGGCCATGTGACTCAGACATCCATCTTTCCAAACACCAAATCAGTGTTTCTCTGGAGTTTAGAAAAATCAATCAAGAGGGCGAGATCTACGCTTAAGATTTTCTTTTCCTGGGACAAGTTGCCTGGGTCTTCTTTTAGGCTCAGAATATCTTCTTCAACTACATCCTCACCTGAATCATGGGTGAACAAAATGAGTCTCTAACAGAGAGGCAGAAGAGAAATGATTTTTGTCCAGTGCCTAGTACATTGTAAACCTTCACAGAGCTACTACATATTAAGTGTCTCTAACCCAAATCTCTTCTGTACCCAAGGGAAACCACAGTGCAGGAATCTCAATTAAACTAAGTAAGTCTACAAAATAGCCTAAGAGCTAAGGACCCCACAATAATCTCAGATATGGATTCTACTTCCTTAAACCCTCAAAGAGAGACACCAACCTTCTTTTTGGCAAGAGAAGGACACAGATGATTTCTAGACAGTTGTCCATTACCTAAACCCCAACTATGTGATTCTATTTCAACATCTGGGTCATTCTCCAGAATCAAGACAACTCTCCCCTAATTATTCCCTCGTTCTGGAGCAACTGAGTTACCAGTAAAAATAAGTCATCTGCAAGATCCGCCCTTGGGTGTAGCTTCCAGGACCATGGTACCTAAGGCTAAGTCCCTCCAGGATCTCCACCACAAAGTAGGGCATATGCTTGTATGACACAGGACATCTAGCTGCACCGGCATTTGCTGTTCCGTTTAGATTCCTCTAAATCCCCATTTCCCCCTCTCAGACACAAAGAAGCTCAACAGTGCCTCTGCATTAGTTACTTTTCTGTTGCTGTGATCAAGACCATGACAAAAAAACAACTTGGTGAGGAGTTAAGAGCATCCTTCATCTTATACTTTCAGGTAGTGGTCCATCTCTAACAGAAGTCCAGACAGGAACTCAAGGCAGGAACCTAGAGGCAGGCATGGAGGGGTGTTGCTTACTGGCTTGCCTCCCATGGGCTACTCAGCTTGCTTTTTTAGACTATGCCGGACCACCTACCCAGAGGTGGCACCATGCTCAGCAGGTTGTGCCACAGCCTGCATGCTTTGGGACTGAACTGACTAGGGTGGTGAGATGAAGAAATGACAGACATACAAAAAAGCTGGGATTGGGTGGGCCATGTGCTTGATGGAGACATACCAGCAACTCAGAAACTCAGCTTGTTTATTATATACAGAGGAATAAGGAGGGGTGGGTTTTATAACACAGACAGTTTAAGGAGGAGGCAGGGTAGCTAGTCTGGGTAGGTCTCTGGAAGGGGGCAGTCTCAGGCTGCAGTCACCCAGGAGGAGGAAGCTGTGATTGACTGATACTTTCTGTTTACACTGTCAACACCGGTCCACAGAGCAGCAGAAAGCCCTGCCATTCCCATGGGTCTGAGGCAGTGGGGTCCTTGATATAGGTGTGCTCAAGTCAACAGGACCCATTCACTTGAGACTTCACACACTCTCCACAGGGCTGGGCCCACCTCTTATCAATTAGCAGTCTAGCAAATGCCCCACAGACTTGCCTACAGGTAATCTGAAAGAGGCATTTTCTCAACTGGTTCCTCTTTCCAGATAACTGTATGTAGCTGTGTCAAGTTGACAAACAAAAACAAAAACAAAAAAAAACCAAAACCCCCCAAAAAAACCAAACCAAAAACCAGAACACTTTCTCAACCTCCCATCATTACTATAAAGCCACTTTGTGTCTCTGACTCTCAACATTTCACACCCTCAACCATCATACAGTTTCCTAACACAATCAGTGTGGGGGGACTTCTAGGTGTCTGAAGCTGACATTCAGCTCCAGGTCACAAGGAAAACACACAAACTCTCTAGGGAAGAATGCAAGCATCCCGCTCTTGTCTTGGGACAGGAGAAAGAAAACAGATTCTTCTGGGTGCCCTGGGCAATGAGACTAAAGACGCTAACATGCCCATCAAGTGTCACGCCATATAATCTCCATGCTCGGGCTATCCGCAACTCTCACGGTTCCAAAACTTGTCTTTCTGTGAGAGGTGTCTAGATTATTCTTTCCGATCATGCTCTCTCGTCTCTATTTTCAACTGTCTGCTACACATCATTTCCAGCCAACACCCGGGCCACTTCAGACTCAGCAGGTCCAAAACTGATGTTCGACCTATTATTATCTAGGAAAAGAGACTAAGGTGGCTAGAATGAGAAACGTCCCCGACAGACGCATTTATTTGAACACTTGGACCTCGGTTCACCGCACTATGGGGAGGTCACAGAACCTTTAGGAGGTGGAGCCTTGTCAAAAGAAATATGTCATTGGGGAGTGGGGAAGTCAAACGCTGAAGGTTTGTAGCCTTACCCTAACTTCCAGCTCTCACTGTTTCCTATGTGTGGGGGGAAATGTGATGAGGCAGCTTCCTGCCCTTGTTCACACGCCATGCTTCCCCATCATGACGGAGCTTCCTGCCCCTGCTCACACGCCATGCTTCCCCCTCACCATGGACTCCGTCCCCTGGAACTGCTAGCCAAAACAAACTCTCCCTTCCTTAAGCTGCCTTTGGTCATGGTGTTTTATCGCTGAGAATCAACTAATAGAGGGACTAACGATGGCGTCAGAGATTAAGTTCTTGGAAACCTTAGCTCCTAGGATTACTATCTTGGTCTGCTTCATGCTTTAATATAGCAAAACAACTTGAGGCTGCATATTTTATACAGATGGCATTTGACTCAGGAGGGACTGAGGGAGCCAAACATGGGACTGGCCTTCTAGTAAGAACTGCCGGGTGACAGTGCAGCACGACAGAGGAACAGAAGGGAACAGGCCAGGTACAGAAGAGACCAAGCATATGAGTGACCTTGCTTTATAACAGCACACTCTCATTAGACTCAATCCACTCCCTCGGTATCGACACCAATTATTGGCTGTGGCACATAAGCTAGTCATGTTCTGATAGGCCTGTTAAAGGTTCGCCCACCTCAGTGTTGTTCCTATTGGGGACCAGCACATGAACCTCTGTAGGGCTAACGGTTTCCAAACCACAGCACTTAAGACACTAACAGTGGATGCATGCCACCAAAGGCGGCAAGCAAAAAGAAAACAAACAAACAAACAAACAAACGGGGTCCAGGAAACAGGAGAAACATAAGAGACATGTGAAAAAAATAATTCCCTTCATGAAAGCCGCACTGAAGCAGGATGAGAGCAGAACCAGGCGAAATCAGAGCCGGAGAAAGTGGCCGTAATGCATGATCTGACATAGCTGGACAAGAGTGAAATGGGACTGAGAGTCAGTCTGAGGGGCCCGGGGAAATCAGGGAGAAAGGGAGAGGGAGGGAAGAAGGCAGAGAAGGAAGGAACAAAGGCGTTTATACAGACACAACCCACAAAGTATAATGTTTGCTAAGAAAGACAGGATTTATAATCAGTAAAAATCGCCTCATAATATGAATAGAATGTGAATTCAAAAGAAGGGGGAAAGGTGTAAGTTCTCAGAATAGAAAATCAATGGACAATTTTAGATTAAGACTCTTCAAGTTGGGTTATTTTCTTTTTAAAAATGTTTCCCCTGTGAACTATTTATTACACAATAAATAAAAAGAAAAAGCACACAACACAGAAAAGCTTAGCTTAGTGACCTCTTGCAAAACCAACACCCATGTGATCATGCAAGACAAAAGACGGGGTGCCAGCACCCTGAGGCCCTGGCCATTCTCTTTCCACTTAGCACACCGTGCCTTCCCTTTTACAGCTGACCCTGTTTTCAAAGCCTAAACAAGCAAGCTGTCTACAAGCCGCAGCTCCATGCTGTTTGGCTTTTGAGGTGCATGTATACCTAACATATCTATGGGAGTACTTTTCACACACGGAAGCTAGCGAAACCCATGTGGGCTGCACACATAAGAAATGAGTTTAGGGGCAGGAGAGATGGCTCAGAGGTTAAGTGCACTGGCTGCTCTCCCAAAGGTCCAGAGTTCAATTCCCAGCAACCACATGGTGGCCCCCGACCATCTGTAATGAGATTTGGTTCATTCTTCCGGAGTGTTACCTGCCAGAACACTGTATACATAATAAATAAATAAATATTAAAAAAAGAAATGAATTTGACATATCATTTTCATTGGCATAACTATACCGTAAAAGTTGTGCACACACAGATTCAAATTTTATTAGACTCAGATGGACACTGGGTAATGTTCTATTTAGGCTACTAGGAGCATGTCTATCTATAATTTGGGGCAGATTCCCATTCAGTTTTTCACTGAGTCTGTGCCAGGACAGAACTGCTCGCTCATAGCAACTGATTTTCTAAAGTGGTGGCACCAAAGCACATTGCCACCACCAGTGGACAAGGAGTCTTTGTTCTGTAGAGCAGGTTGGCTTCAAACCTGCCTCTGCCTGTTTGAAGCCATCGTGGTGGACACCGAGTCACATTGCCTGTGACTTCTTTCCTTCCTTCCCTTCCCTTCCTCTTTCTATCTTTCTTTCTTTCTTTCTTTTTCTTTCTTTCTTTCTTTCTTTCTTTCTTTCTTTCTTTCTTTCTTTCTTTCTTTCTTTCTTTCTTTCTTTCTTCTGTAGAGCAGGTTGGCTTTAAACCTGCCTCTGCCTCCTCAGTGCTGGAATTAAAGGTGTGTACCACCACCACCACCCAGCTGTATGTGATTTCTTAATTATAATTCCCTGAAAATTTATGAACATAAGCACCTTTATTTCATGCTTAATGAACTTTTCCAGCCTTCTCTGTGTAGTCCCTGTATAATCCACTTGCCCATTTTTCACGAAGATTTGTTTTGTGTGTAAGTATTTTGCCTTCATGCATGTGTACCATGAGAGTGCAGTGCCCAAAGAGGCCAGAAAAGGGCATCAGATCCCCCTGGAGCCAGAGTTACAGGTGGTTGTGAGCTGCCATGTAGGTGCTGAGAATCCAACCCAGGTCTTCTAGAAGAACAGCACGTGCTCTTAACCTTGCCAAGCCATCTCTCCAGCCTCTACCTCCTCACTTTTCTATTTGGCATTTAATCTTCCTTTTACACATTCTGCAGCTATCTCTAATTTGCCTTTTACTGTCTTAATTCTGTTTTGATGGACTAAATTCTTCATTCTTATTCATTAAAATTTATCTGATTTTTCCTTTTATTTGGCCTTACTGGATCCTGTAAATTCATTCAAACCAAAATTATGACTACACTAACTATCCTAGATTAACTGCTGGAGGTTTTAATCCTTTATTCATCACACTTGCATATAACATTTAGCCAGGATAGGTCTGGGCATGGTCAAAATGTATTATTTTTCTATACATCACGGGATTATTTCTTTAAAAGACTGTCCTGAGCTGGAGAGATGGCTCAGCAGTTAAGAACACTTATTGTTCTTGCGGAAGGCCAATTCCCAGCATCCACATGGCAGCTCACAACCACCTATGACTCCAGTTTCAAAAGCTCTGATGCCCTCCTCTGGTCTCTGGGGCACCTGCACACACATGGTGCTCATGTCTCATATAGGCATATAAATAAAAATAGATAAACAACATCTTATCTTTATCTTCTGTGGTGCCATGTTTGTAATAGCACAGTGTCCTGTGTGCCCAAGTTGGCCCTGGGATTGTTTATTCCCACTGGTCTAGTGTCTAGCTTTGGGCCAATCCCACCTTTCTTTCAATTATTCCAGGATAATGGTGGATTTGAATATCTGTGAAATAAAACTTTCTTAGTCTATTTCAAGAACGTCTGGTCTATTCTTGGAGTTTGTGTTCCCATCTAACTCTCAGGATTATCATATATTTTCACAGACACCAAACTCTTTTTAAATTTTGATGGGATTGCAGACTTGACATCAATTTAAGAACAACTGACATCTTTTAAAACGTGTGTCCTCCACTTCATAAGCGTCCTGCCACCTCTTTAATTAATCTTGATAATAGCTAAGGGTCTTTAATAGACAAGTCTTTGTGTCTTAGACTTATTCCTAGGTACTTGATTGTTCCTCCTCCAGTGTAAACTACAGCGTAAACTCATTTTCTATTAATTAGTGAAAAGCCAAACTTCCACTGACTTGTTCATATTTACAATGAAACTAGAAGCATATTAACTCACTCTCAGCCCCAACAATTTAGCTAAAGTTTCTTCTGTGCTTTCTTTATATGCAGTAATTTAATCTCACAGTCACTCCAGTCTTACTCATTTATTTCTAATCCGAAAGCTGTTCTGTCTCTTCCTTGTCTCACTACACTAGCCAGGATTTCTACTCAGTCACAATTAGAAGTGGGGAGAGTATCCGCCTGAGCGAGTGTGCCTGTGGCCTCTCTGTCTCAGAGAGTTTTAACACGTCGTCAACTAAGCATGATGTGTCTGACCTTTCAACAACCCAAAACAGCTCCCTGGATTTTCTCCTAAGAATAAGAAGCTTACTACTAGTTGCTAAGAATTTTCCTTTTTCATAAACAAAAATAAATATTGGACTTTGTCACCTATGTTTTCTACTGATCATATTGTTGTTTTCTTCATTCTGTTAATGTTTATAGCTACACTGACTGAGTCAAATAATCACACTTGGTTTGTATTTCCAAAAGACAGTCAACTTGATCTTTGTATAGCGTCCTCTTGCTGCATTCATATGGCTAGTATCCTACTTGGGATTTGAGAGAGGGTCTCTCTATGTAGAGACGGCCTCTATGTAGAGTCCTGGAACTCTCTCTGTGGACCAGGCTGGCCTCAAACTCACAGAGAGCCACCTGCCTCTGTCTCATGAGTACTGGAACTAAAGGCGTGTGCCACCACTGTGTGGCTAAAATCGATTTTTTTCACTGTGTATGTGTTATACCTTTGTGAGTATATGCACATCACATAAGTGAAGATACCCGTGAAGGCCAGAAGAGGGCGTCAGATCCCCAGAATTGGAATTTCAGGTGGTTGTGACCTGCCTGCTGTGGGTGTTAGGAACCAGTCCTCGGCAAGAGCAGCAAGTGCTCTTAACAGCCAAGACATTCTCTAGTGCCCTCCAACTCAGAGTTTTAAAGTGACATACATAAGAAAAGCTGACCTGGAATATTCCTTTCTTATAACGTTTTTGTCAGGTTTTAGAATCAAAATGCTGTGGGCTTCTTAAAACAAGTTGGGAGTATTCCTGTTTTTTCTATTCTCTGGAAGAGTTGGTGGAAAATGTGTGTTATTTCTTCCTTAAATATTTGGTGAATTCAACAGTAAAACCATCTGGCTCTGAAGTTTTCCTTATGGGAAAGTTTTTAATTACATATTCATATGAGTAGATATGGAACCACTCAGACTGTTATTTTTCTTATACGCGTTTGGATAAGTAGCATTTAAAAAATTTGTCAATTACTTCTAAAATTTCAAATATATTACTATGGGTTATTCATGACACTCCATTCCTGTCTTTTCAATCTACTCGCACATTCGTTGCTGGTGCTATTTCTTGACTGGCATCTTCAGGACTTCCTCGTTTTTATTAGTTCTTTGGTTCTGGTGTCTGCTGTATCTCACACTTCCTGCCTTTTATTTCCTTCCTTCCACCTATTTTAAAAAAATTCAAGGAATGTTGTTTTATGGTATTTTTTTAATTGTTGGTTGTTAAGTAACTAGGCAAGTGACACATCACTGAGCTATCTCCCCAGCCCCCATCTTACTTTTCGATCTTGAGAAAAGGTCTCACAAAGCTGCCCAGGCTGAGCTTGAACTCTGTTAGCCCAGGAAAGCCTCTAACTTAAGATTCCCCTGCCTCAGCCTCATGAGTAGCTGGGACAATAGGCACGTGCCACCAGAACCAGCTGGGGCTTTGTTTTTTCCCTTTTTAAACTTATTGAAATTAATGTGAAGAATACTGACTTATTTTCTCTTTCTCCCTTTCTAACACATATGCGGTTGAGGATATAAAGATTTTTAAAGCTGTATTTCACAGATTTTAATGTCACAGTTCCATTGTCACAAGCTTCCAGTCTCTGGCGCGTCTTCTTTGGTCCACGATCACTTACATTTCTTTTCGTAGAAAGCCTTACTTATGTTCTTGTGTGTGTGCCTGTGCGAGTTTATGCACACCTCATGTGTGAAGGGGTCTGCAGAGGCTGAAAGAGGTCATCAAGATCACTGGGACTGGAGTTACAGGCCTTCGTTAGCTACTTGATGTGGGTGCTGGGAACTGAACCCAGGCCTCTACAAGAGCAGCACCTGCTCTAGCCTCTGAGGCATCGCTTCAGCCTCACTTAAATTCCTAAACATTCCGGGATGCTTTTCCACATTAACTGTTGCAGACTGGTAGCAGTGGCCATGGTCAGGAAACAGACTCTGCGATTTCAACCCTTTGAGATATAAAAATTGCTTTGATGACTCAGCATATCAAAGATGCTGGTAGATATTCCATGTGCACTGGAAACAAACGTGTACATTTATTCATGGCAAGATGCTATAATTAGGTGATATTTGCGAATTAGCTTTGTTCAAGCTGTGTCTAGCCTTATGTTTTTTTTATTGTCGATTACATCAGTCAACAAGAGAGATATGTTCAAATTTCTAACTCTATGGATACCCTAATTATCCCTGTAGGTCTTACAGCTCAATGTGTGTGTGCATTTAAGAAGTAAATTGGATTCTTTTATTATGGAACTTCTTCATCTCTACAGGTGCATTAACTGGGAACCCGTTTTATATCACACAGCTTTATAGTCTTTCTTTTGGTTTATTTTGTGTGATACATGTTACTACATCCTTTACACCTGACCCTCCGTATCTCCATCACTCATGGAATGCAGAATATCAAGTTGTCATATTTGATAATCTTCTGACTTTCAGCTGGCAATTTAGTCTACTTATACTTAATGTAATCTCTGGCACACTTGGTTTTAAATGTATCCTTTTGAAAATTTGTAATCCCCTGCTCTATTCCCATTCTCAACCTCCTTTTGAATTATCTAGTTATTTACTATTCTACTTTATCTCTCTCATCTTGTTGTTTATACATTTGTTCACCATTCTTTTAATGATTATCTAGAGTTTAAAATATGCATCCTTATCAGTGGCTAATACAAACTAGTTCTTCATCACTTTCTCTATAAGGAGCTCAGAACAACTTCACTTCCTTCCTCCTTGATCATTTATCTTATTCTCTGTCTATTTTAAGCTCCACAGGGCTCGATTATCATTATTTATGTAGTCAATATCTACTTAACTAATTGTTGTTTCTGTTGCTTTTCATTCCTTCCTGCGTCTCTGAACATTCATCTGGAACAATATTCCTTCTATCAGACAGACACCCTCCAGTTAGTATGTTCCTAACACAGATCAGTGCACAATCACCCTTTAATACCATTGATTGTTTTCATTCTTGAAAAATTTAGATACAAAACATGATAAGCAGTTGTTTTTGCTCAGCAATCAAAGAGGTCAGCTCCATTTCCTTCTGATTTCTATTCTTCCATTAAAGAGTTGGCCCTCAGTCTTCCTGGTACTGCCTTAAGGCAAAGGATTGGCCGTACCTTTGATCCTAACTGCTGTTTGCTTTTCGTTTTGTTTTTAGAAATGTTACTATGTTGGATTTATTATTATTACTTACACTGCTCTATATTCTAGGGCTTCTCAGCCACTCTCTGGGCCATGGCATGGTTCAGCAGATCAGGTTGCACATTGCCAAGCCTGACGACTTTAGTTCAATCCCAGGGGCCCAGATGGTCAAGGACAACCAATTCTCCTAAGCTTTCCTCCAACTTCCACACACAGATCATAGCATGCACACCTACACACATACACACCCACAATAAAAAAGGGTTATGAAATCTTTGAGCTGGGCATGTTGACTTGTGTGCTTAATCTCAGCATTTGGGAGGCAGAGACAGGTGGATCTCCATGAATTCGATGCAGCTTGTCATACATAGAGAATTCTAAGCCAGCCAGGGCTACAAAGTGAGAACTTGTCTCAAAACAAAACAGAAACAACAAAACCTTTCAGATTCCCACCCCCCCAATTATTTCTTCTGTCTCCTTCTCTGTCTTCTTCACATAACTACACTCCAGCCTCAGGGCTTATTTTCTTCTGCTCTATCTTCTGATTCACCAATTCTCTCTTCACTGGCACCTCCTTTATTTGAATCCATCCATTTCGTCTTTGAAACAGCTTCCTTAGGGTACCACGCACACACCCACCATTAAAGTCACCAACTGCAAGCATTCATTTACAGGTTTTAATGAGTTCAGTCACACAACCATAGGCATCACCGAATCCAATCCAAAGCCATTTACACCACCCCTAAAAGCACTCTCCCTTGGGATTTAGCAGCAGCAAGTATTCTAAAAAGGTAACTTGGGTTCTTATTTTTACCTTTCAGTTCTCTGGCCAATTGTTCGTCTTACCTTTTGACCCTCAGGACATAGGAATTACAGACATTGATTAACAAAGTCACCCCAATCACAGGAAACAGGCACAAAAGCTCACTTCTCTGGATTTCCCCTTTGACCATGGTTCCACAGTTACTCACTGCCTTGATGGATCTCCAGTACTCCAAACTGAGTTCTAGATTGTTTCTGTTTTTCCTTTTGAATTTTAAGCAACTTTTTCTCAGTGGAAGAAAAGACCTGAACAAACTAATCTACTAACGTCAGACACTGACAGCCAATGCAAACCAGGTGACCAAATGTTATCCTGCAAAGGAGGCTGCCTCTGAAGATGAAAACAGGAATTCCTGAGGATTTCACTCCATCTGTGGGCACAGGCCAGAATCACCACAAACAAATCAGAATGTCTGGCTACTGACAGGAACGGAGGGAGCAGTCTGCTAAACATAAACAGTTAAAGACCATGGTGGCCAAGGGAGACATACGAGTTCTTGTCTCTTCCCTTTGTGCTATGTGGTATTAAAGAGAAAAATGAGCAAACACTCACTGGGGAAGAGACTCCCAAGAGCCTTGCTGCATCAGCAGATGGAGCCCACTATGATATCAGTCTGTCAGATCCTGAGTCCTGCATTTCATGAATGCCTGAGATTTGATAAGACAGAACTTATGACCGCACATGTACGCGTGCGTGTGTGCGTACACGTGTGTGTGTGTGTGTACCAATGCATGTATGCAAAATTTTAGAGGTGAGAGGAAACTGATAATCCAGATATAACAAGCCCCGGTGTCCCCTTTTCTTCCTCTATAATTAAAAATACTATATTTTGTTCTTCTGTACAAAATTCTATCCCCCATTCCATGAAGGAAAACACAGTAGTGCAGGGCCTGGTGTACTGGCCTTTGAGGAGGCTAGCCCTGCCTCTTGGGTTGTTTTCAGAGAACTCTTCTAGGCTAGACTGGAACGGAGACTGGAATGGAGTCCGAGGAGAAGTGGTATTATTCTCAATCAGACACAGCGGTGTGGCTGCCTAATTATAGCCTCGCCACATGTTGTATTTTGCAGTCTGTCCTTTCCTGGAATTTTAATGATGCTATTCAGGATATCACTTCCTATTCTTAATCTGTGTATTTTAGATGACTTGATTCCAAACAATGTTTTGGATACAAACAGTCCAACATTTTTCCAAAACACAGGCTTTATTGGCATATAAAGTGATTTGCCACATGCATGGTGTTTACATCCTAGCAGGTGGGTAATAGATCAGCGGTACAGCGATGTCAGGGGACTTTCCCATCCATAGTACACGGCAGTGGAGAAAGAAAACCACTCAGTGAAAAGAAAACAGAACATGATTCCAACAATTTAACTCCAGTCCATATGTCATTGTCATTTACTAAGCAACAGAAAATAAAAATGAAGCATTGGAAACGCTGAGGCTAACAACGAAGTAATGAGTTAACTCAAGGGCAGGGGAGCCCTGAGGCCAGCAGCCTCTGGGCCAGTTCATCCTGTGTCCCTGGGGAATATTCATGAGCTAACGTCCTGTTGTGGATTTGCTAAACTCTGGCCTCAACATAGGTTTGCCCCTTAAGCAAAGCCTAAAGTCAAAAGGGTGAAGGGATACAGGATTCCTAAAAGACGGAAACAGTGCCTAGCTCTCTTCTATTTAGTGTGTGCATATATGTGCATCCATGTGTGGTTTGTGGGTGCCAGTGTACCTGTGTGTAGAGGCCAGAGAACAACCCCCAGGGACTGGACCTCTGCTACCTCCTTGTTGAGGCACGGCCTCTTATTTCTGCTGAGCCGCACCGTGCAGGCTTGCCGGCCTGTGAGTTTCATGAAGGCAGATTTTCCTCTCTGCCTTCCCTCTCCCGCTAAGATTGTTGGGATGACAGATGCATAGGACCACATCCGGCTTCTTACGTGTGCTCCAGGCTCGCACAGCTACTGCTTTCACCTGCTGCGACATCTCTGCCACCTACTTTTTCTCTTATGTCCTACAAATAACCCAGGGTCTGACCAACAGGATATCAATCAAAGTCAACTGCAAAGGTCTTTCCACACCTAGAGCAGCTTGCCTACCTACACTCCCTGATCTGATTCTCGCTATAGTGGGACCGTATCGGTACTGCTCACCTCCCGGAGTCCTGCTTCTCAACGGTGCCAACATTCAGAGACCTCAACAAACACTGGCAGCTGAGTGACCAATTCTTAGAGCAATCCAGAGGAAGCAGAGCACAGCACTTCAACACACCACTGAAGAAGAAAGCACAGAGGCAGATTTGGGCTCTTGTGATCTGTAGAACTCTCTCCAGACTTCAAGGATTTAGCTTTCCCCCAGGTTCGAATTCTGACCCATTTTAAGCCTCAAGAAAACTTGAAGGAATAAGAGAATAAGCTGTGGACTATAACTCTATAGTCTTAAATACAACAGCAGGCATCTCCAAAGAAGGAAAATACTCTCTATCATGGAGAAATTTTGCTTTTTATGAGAACCCTGTATGTCCAAAACTTAGTGGTGGGAGACATGTTCAACAGGCTAGCACATGCTGGCTGGGGCAGGGCTCAGTTGGTAGCAGGTTTACCTAGAATGTATGGATCCCCAGTCCAAGCCACAGCAACATACAGAGCAGGCATGGAAGTGGACACCTGTAAGCCTCATACTAGGGCGGGGCAGGAGAGAGTCAGTAGTTCAAGGTCATCCTCAGCTTCACAGTGAGTTCAAAGCCAGCCTGGGCTACATGAAGCTGGGGCACAGAAGTCATTCCTTGAGGGAATATATTACACAGTTTGTGCTTTAGACTGTGCAAACATTAACTAATTCAGGGCAATTATATTATACACTCAATGGTACTAATTACAAGTAGAATACAGGTTTGAAGAACTGAGAAATCAGGTGGAGCTGAAGCTTAGTGAAGAAATAGGATATATACAACCTGTTTCTCCTCTTCCTGGGTAATAAATGGACTACATTTCCCAGAAATCTATTTGGCAGTTGAATATGGCCATCTTATTAAATATGGCTAATAGAATGGAAGGAAGTGTGTTGTAATGCATGTAGGCCTGGCCAATAAAAGCTAGTCATTCAGGGGTCACCATGTTCTTGTCCCTGTTGATGGGATCCAAACAGGCATGGTGACCTAGGGCTGCAAATGACAGTACTTTTCAAAGCAAAGTGCTTTAAATCATCAGTGAGAGAGAGGCATCTACTAACCAGGTCCCCCCTTTTGATTGGTAAGAAACGAACTCCTATTGTTTTGATTCATCGCATTGTTTTGCATTTGCTGAAGCAGCAAATTGTACCAGAATAAAAATAAGTTTGAGCTTAAAATATCCCTGAAGATGTGTGGAAGGAAGTGACACTTTGAAAATACTTGCTGTGCATTCTCTCTAATTCCCCCCCCTTCCCCGGGTCTTATAGAACCCACTGTGAACTCACTATGTAGTCAGGAGCCTTACACTTCTGATCCTCTTGCATCTGTCTTCCTCCAGGGCCTCCTCCAGTTGAGGGGATTACAGGTAATGTTGATGATACACTTAGTTTTAAGAGGTGCTGGGAATCGAACCCAGGGCTTTGTGCAGTCTAAGCAAGCATTCTACCACTTAAGCTCCATCCCCAGCCCAGTGTTTCTTCTTTCTTGTTTTCTGTATACAGTCATTAGTAGACCAAAGACGGCCTCTGCTTGGAGGAACAGTAATGCTACTAAAGCAGGAACACAAGAGGAAGAGGATGGGGCTCTCTTTTCCAGCAGAACAAGCACCTGGCCAGTCTCCCTTTTGAAAATAACCCAACATATTTTGCTAAGAATTCCTCACAAATAATTTGACATGTATTTGTGAACCAACAAGAAAATAAGACACACTCAGAAGAGAACATGTGTATTATTATTATTACTTTGTCCTGAAGGCATTTAACACACAGGAAGAATTTGAACTGTTTTCATAATGTAGCTGGGCTCAAGGGATAAGCTTGGTGTCATTAATGTATCCAGGGCGCACCAAAGAACAGAGACTGACTGAGGAGGACTCCAGGGAAAAGAGCCCAAGAACCTGCTGTAAAAATTAGTATGAAGTGGGAGGGGAAAGGTTTGTGCTAAAAATGTGTAGCCACAAGACAGGCCTCAAGATGAATGGGTGGTTTTGTTTGGATCCTAAAGATTCAGATTTTACAAATCAAGACTGATTCCAGAAAATGAGCAAAAGAAAATATTGTAGCTAGAGAAACACACATTTGACTCAAAGAATTCGCATGGATAGTCTCCAAAAATAAATAAATAAATAAATAGATAAATAAATAAAATCACAGGAAAGCAGAATAAAACAAAACAATAGACGATACAACGTGTCCCAGGAAACAAAGCGCCATGAACAATCGGCACAGACAATGCAGGGCAGAGCTGAAGCCACTGGCTTCAAACTTTACAATGATCAGACATGCAATAGAAAATAAGTGTTCAATTAAATGATGTTCAATATCCGTAGGCAAGATTAGATAAGACATAGAATAAATTATAGATTGTACTTGGAATCTAAATGATAGATTACACTCTCATATTTGAAAAAAAAACTTCAAAATAATTGAACTACATGGCAACCTTAGTAAGCTGGGAAAATAACAAAATATTAAACACCAAGATCAAAGAGAATGAAAAGGACTGGAGAACCTCTCTGCATCTTAGCAGAGAGGATGAGTGAAAACACAGAGAAGCAGAGAAGTTCAGTGGACCCAGCTTAGGAAGAATACAGCATAAGGACAATGTTCTGTGAATCTTCCAGAACCAATGGGGTGGGGGTGGGGGAACCAACTTACCATTCTGGAAATCCCAAGTAAAAATATATGTTAAAAAAATTGTAGCTGGTCACAGGGGTGTACACCTATGATCCTACTGCTGTCAAAATAGGAAGAGCAGGAGTTCAAGGCAGCTTCAGCTACACAGCAAGTTCAAGACCTATGTGGGCTACATGAGACCCTGCCTCAAATAAAAATAAAATAAAAGCAATAAAACCTTCACACCAAGTTCTTTATAATAAAACTGCGCAATCTTAAATAAAAAGAATACATTTAAAATCAGTAAAGTAGAATATATTTAAAACTAGTAATGTATTCTTGAAACGTGTTCAACACAAACGAAAATTAGACTCAACCATTTCTCAGCAGCAGCAGATACCAGAAAATAACAGGACACCACACCTTCAACCAAAATCCGATTGTTTAAATCAATAAAAAAAGATAACTCAAGGGATGGGGAGATAGCTCAGCAATTCAGAGCACTGGCTGCTCTTCCAGAGGATCCAAGTTCAGTTCCCAGCATCCACATCAGGTGGTTCACAGCCATCTGTAACTCCAGCTCTCAGGAATCAGATGCCTCTGGCTTTCATGTTCACTTCACACACATATGTATTCCCACATGTAAGCACGCACATCCACACACAATTAAAAATAATAAAAATAAATCTTTTCTTAAAAATACAACTTAAAAAAAATACCTACCAGGGGCCAGCAGGATGGCTGACTGAGTGAAGCACCTGATGCTCAAACCTGATGACATGAGTTTGATCCCCAGATCCCACTCCTGAAATCTGTCCTCTGAGCTCTCCCTGTAAGCCCTGGCATTTAAGACTCAGCCCTCATGCCCCAAATACACACATACACCACTAATAAATGCCTGCTGGGCATAGTGATTTAAGTCCATAATCCCAGCCCTAGGTAAACTGAGTCAGGAGGACTGCCATGAGTTCAAGAATATCCTGACTGTATAATGAATTCCAGGCTACTAAAAAAAAAGGCCTGTCTCAAAGAATAAAGAAGGAAGGAAGAAGGAAGGAAGGAAGGAATTCCCATAAACCTAAAAAAAACTTTTTAGTAACTTATTGAACAAAGAAATGTAATAATAAACTTATGAGTTATTTAGAGCTAAACATAGTAAAAGTTCTGAAAGATAATTTAGTTCTAAGAATCTAATTGATAGATTAGGTTTTTATGTTTAAAAAAACTTCAAAAATTAATGAACTAAATTGTAACATTTGGAAGTTGCAAAAACACAGGCAAAAACTAAACAGAGACACCATACAGAAGATGCAAGATGCTAAGAGTTGTTTGCTTGTTTGTTTGTTTTTGAAAGGCTCATAATAGCAACAAATTTCTGGTGATACTGACCAAGAAAAAGCAAACAAATATACAAGTGATATTTTAGGAATGAATATAAATTGTGATATCATAAAGCTTTAAAACACTATCAAACATTACACAGAATCACTATATCCTAAAATGCCCAAGCTAAGATGAAGGAATTCTCAGAAGTAAATGTGGTTCAAGAACACAAGAGAGCTTCATGCAGATGCAAAGAATGAAACTATGTTCTTTGCTGGGGAAATGGATGGAACTAAATGGGCCACCATGTGACAAGAAGGAAGCCAGACAGAGAAAGACAGTCACATGTTTTCTTCTATAAGCAGAACTAAGATTTAAGACTATAAGTAATATGAAAGTGGAGAGGAAGAAAAGGGCCAGCAAGGGGTGGGAGTGAGGAGGGGGGAGGTAACGGGACAGGGGTGAACACGGCACACGGGCATGCACGTGCACACACACACTCATGAGTGAAACAAATTATTCTGTATGGTAACTAAAAGATCTTAACAGTCATGAATTGTTAAAATGGAATCAAGAAGAAAGAATATAGCAGAATAGGCTTCCTAAAAAGGATATGGAGTCAGGTCACTTTTAGGAAGCAGATCCTCTAGAGATATGAGGAAGAAAAAATACGATAGATTAATCTTATGAAAATGAGTCCCAAGTACAGAAAAGGGGACTTGATCTTATTCTAGAGGGAAGACCAAATCAAACAAAATAGTGATGCCAAAACTTGGTAAGAAAAGAGGGCGAGGGCCTGGAGAGATGGCTCAGTAGTTAAAAGTACTGGCTGCCCTTCCAGAGGATCCACATTTGGCTCCCAGCACCCATGTGGCAGCTTACAACCAGTTCCAAGGGTTTCAGCCTCTTCTTCTGGTCTCTGCAAGCACTAGGTAGGCACACACACAGACACACATGCAGCAAAACACTCAGAAACATAAAATAAAAAATAATGTTTAAAAAAAGAGAGAGAACTATAGAACTGAACATAGACATAAAACCCTAAGAATTATCATCAAATCAATATTATCAGTGCACACAGAAGATGTAAAACAGTGATCTTATTCCAGAAAAGTAAGGTTAATTTCATATCTTATAAATCAACTAGCGAAATTCATCATATTAAAGGGAAAATATATAACTATCACAAAGAATGCAGAAAAATAATTTGACATCTATCCAACATGTAAGAAATAAATTAAAAATCAGAAAATAAAAATAACTTTTGCACTGGACAATGGAGTCTACAACACACCCTGTCAACACTGCCCATCTGAGTAGGACAGTGGGCACATTCTCGGTAAGGTCAGCAACATGACATTGGGACCGGCAGAGACTTCTCCACCTCAGTACACTGTGAGGGCATCTAGCCAGTGCCACAAGGAAGAGAAACCACAGCTACAAAGACTGGCAAGGAACACAGATACCATTTGCACATGATGTGATTGATTACCTATTAACATATTTTAAAAGAATTTGCAATACATGATAGAATTAATAAACTCAGTATCTCTAGGTACTGAACCTTGGACACAGCAAGTAGCTCTTAGGCATAAACGTAGCACATGCTCACTAAAAATCATGTGTGACAGCTCGTGTTGGCACCATTTCTAAAACCATAAACATACACAGCAACAAAGGAGCACATGATTGCTCTGTGTAACCATTGGTCCTACGTGAAGTCTCAGAAACTAAGTAATGAGGAAAACCAAACACAAAAGCTAGTACACGACATGGTTTTTAAAGCTATGTTACATTTTATTCAATCATTTGATGTGTGCTTGTGTGCATGTACATCACAGACAACTCACTCCACCAAGTAGGTCCTGGGAAGTGAACTCCAATTGTCAGGTTTAGTGGCAAGTTCCTTTGCCTACTGTGGAAGTCTGGATGAAAATGGCCCCCGTAGGCTCATAGGGAGTGGCATTGTTAGGAGATATGGCCTTGTCGGAGGAAGTGCGTCACTGGGGGTGGGCTTTGGGGTTTCAGAAGCTCAAGCCATGCCCAGGTACACACTCTCTTCCTGCTGCCTGCCTGTCTGGATGTAGAACTCTCAGCTTCTCTCCAGCAGCATGTCTGCCTGCCTGCCAGTCACACCATGCTAGACCAAAATCCTGAACTGTAAGCCAGCCCCAACCAAATGTTTTCCTTCTTAAGAGTTGCCATGGGCATGGTATGTCTCCACAGCAATAGAGCCCTAAGACACCCGCTAAGCCATCTTATTGACCCTGTTATTTTTATATAAAATTCACACACAGACAAAACTAACCAGTGGTGCTCAAAATTAGGGAAGTGATCATTTTGCAAGGGAAGGTGATTCAGGACATCTAAATTCTTAGATGTAGTTAATGTTCAATTTCTTGGTCTAAATGTTATGTGGGCATGTTCACTTAAAAAAAAATCAAGCTAGAGATCTATGCCCTTATTTATACATATAATTCAATTAAGAGTTTAATAATTCAATTAAGTATATAACATAAAGGTCCATAAATAAAAACAGAAAGAATTGTAGCTGTAAAGGTGGGATATAGCTCTCCTAAAAACAGATGTAACTGTAGGCACAGCTGTAAGACACACAATGCTTATATGTATTTATAAGGTATGCAGATGCAATATTTAGATACATATTCTACTATATACTATCATTGGTATGTGTACATGTATGCTGCATGAAAAATGAACCTGCATTCCTCCCATCACACAGAAAAGTTCTGGGTGAACTTAAGGCTGAGAGCCGAGGTCACTCAGCTTCAGGACCCTGAGTTGACTCTGCCTCCAAGAGAAAAAAAAAAAAGCAAGTTCCACATCAGTTCTCAAACATGCCATCACAGGCAAAAACGTGGGAGGTTAAGCATGGGGGCACTGTTGGAACTATCAGATCCAACTGAGCTGTAGAGTGGGTGCAATCAAAGGTTCCTCTTGACCCTTGGGTGTGTGCTGGGAGGACGGTTGCCCAGACAAGAGAAAGGAGTTGTTTTTCTCTGCACGCTGGAGGTTTTAAGTGAATGAAAAAGACAGCCTACAACATAGGAAATGAAAAAGGTTGTGGCCAGGGCACGACAGCACAGAGACATTGGACCCAGAGAGGTTGAATAAACAAGGCCCCAGGCCCTTCCCTAAGCAGTAATGGGTAAGGACTGATTGTAGAAGGAATTCAAAGTCTGGCAGAGGGCAGGTTTGATAAGGTGTATGTCTTAGTAAGGGTTATTATTGCTGTGATGAGACACTATGACCACGGCAACTCTTACAAATGAATACATTTAATCCAGGGGGCTCCCTTACAGTTTTGGAGGTTCAGGCCACAGAGCATGGTGTTGTGTAGTCAGATGTGGTGCTGGAGCTGAGAGTCCTACATCTTGACTCAGAGGCAAGAGGAAGTCAACTGATGCATTGGGCAGTACCCTGAGCATAGGAAACCTTAAAGCCCTTCCTCACAGTGACACATTTCCTCCAACAAGGCCACACCCACTCCAAAAAGTCACACCTCCTAATAGTGCCACTCCCTATGAGCTTATGGGGGTCAAATACACTCAAACCACCACTCTGGGCATTATGGAGCCCAGGCAGGTTCTCAGTAAACAACAGAGACAGTAGTAACATTAACAAAACAACAACAAAAATAGTTCAATAATTTGAGTGGTGACTACACGCCAAGCTCCGTGACAAGTCCTTTGCAAGGACTCTAGGATTTGGCATCCCCAATAATCCTTTTAGGATTCCCATGTTACTTAAGGAAACAGCAGCCAAGACCAGAGTCTAAGGTTAAGTGACTCCCCCAATGCACATAGCTGAGATAGAGAAAATACGTCAGAAAACAAAGTCTAACTTCAAAATGCAGACCTGTAGAGTGGTTTAGGAGCAGAAGGCTTCAAGAGCTAAGGAAGGGAAGAAGTTAGCTGGACAGAGCCTCTCTGAGGTAACCTGGGGGATTCAAGGAGTGAAGTACCAGAACTCAAGACATGGGGAATTCAAAGACAGCACCAGAACCCTGGGGGATAAATCAGATGCTTGCAGTAGAGATGAAGTCCAAGTGTCCTAACCTGGAAAACAAGGAGCTTGGTTGTGACAGACAGAAAAATAGAAAGGAATGGGATGGAACAGAAGAGAAAACTGACACACCTCCTTCCTGGAGATTTGTGCAGAAATGTTAACACTCTGAACCGTATGCACCCATCCCTTAGTCCCATTCTTCACTCTACAGTCCTGCTCTCTAGGGACAGTCACTTATTCACAAGTTCACAAGGTAGCTAAAGAGACACCTACCGGGGGTAGGGGATGGTTCAGTCACTACAGCGCTTGCCGTGCAAAACATGACGACCTAAGTTTTATCCGCCCACATGAAAAGCTGGGTACGGGGAGGCAGAGACAGGAGGATCCCCGGAGCTTGCCATGTCTCAAAAAATAAGGTGGAAAGCAACTGAGGCAGAGACCTGATACCAGCATCTGGTCTCTATGAGCATAAGCACATACGTGCATACACACACACACACACACACACACACACACACACACACACACACACACACACGTACACACGTGCCCACAAACACAATAGTTCTAAGAGCGGGGAAGGAGCTGATGAATACAGTGACAGTGAAACTGCTAAGACCCTGACCTTGTCCCCTCTGACATCCCAGTGCACGGCAGCGCCATCTTCAAAAGGCGCCCAGACCCAAGTACCTTCTGTAGGTAATGTTTGCTCTGCCGGCTTAGGTGAGGACCATGGGTGCTACGGTCTGAGTCCCCTGAGAGTGGTCCTGAGCCAGGGGCCGAGCGTTCCAGTCCCCACACAGTTTCCATGTGCACAGTGCTCCAGAGGAGGACAGCTCACTCTCTGTAGTCGATTTCATTTGAAAGCTATACAACTATTAAGTGTGCTGAATCAGAACATGTCAACCTTTCTGGGTTTCCAAAATCAACCTTGTATGGCATGCTAAAATCCCGTTTCCAAGCAGAACTTGCCCACTTGAGATCTATGCATCTGTACTGGGTACACACTGGACCACATTTTGAAAAGCCCTTCAGGGACAACCGCAGGAACACCCTGGAAAATGGTGGGCAGCATTCCACAAAAAAAAAACAAGCCCCTGGGCTAAGTATGTAGTTCATTTGACAGAGTGCTTGCCTAGCATGCACAGAACCCTGGGTTCGATGCCCTCACTACACAAAGCAAGCATGAGGGTGCCCAGCTGTAACCATGCAGCTGGGTCAAGAGTTCAAGCCCATCCTTGACTACATAGCAGGTTCCAGGACATCCTAGGATACATGAGACCCTGTCGCAAAATTAAAACAACAGAACAAACTATTGAAAGCAACAAGTACCAAGAATATTGAGATGCAGTGCTCAGCTCCAAAGCAGACTGGCTCTGTCACAGTGAATGGCCTTGGAAGGTTTGGCTGGTTTTCCAGGGCTCTACAGACTTCTTCCATGAAACGCAGGTGGGAGGAGGCAGGAGGCCTTAAACAGCCTACCCATGAAAAGCTTTATTCAGCGCAATTCAATAACCGAAAGTTACCCACAATCATTTCCATCCACTACTGCGGCCGACAATTTTGTGCTCTCTACTAGTTTCGTCTTTTAGAGGAAATGCTTTCTTTAAAAAATGGTTGGAAGCGCTGTGGCTTCCTCAAACACTGATTATTTTAATCATGATCTCCAGCCCCATGCAGACAGTAGGAACACGGCCAGCACAATGCACGTAATGGGAGAAAGTAGAGTAGGAGCTAGGTGGCCTTTCTTCTGGACTCCCCAGGACCACTGCCGAGAGACTGGCTGTGTCCCGCAGAAGCACAACCCACTACCGCCAGCTTGCCCAGGTCTCTGCTGATTTCTCCGTACCCCTGGCTCAGCTCACAGACTTGTGAAAATCAAGGGTGGGGCTGGCAAGATGGTTCAGTGGGCGCAAGTGCTTGCATAAGATCCTACTTGGTGCTAAATATAAAACAGGAATCAATTCCTAGAACCCTCTCTCCATTCTCAAAAGTTGTCTTCTGACCCACACAATCATAGCTGCAATTACACAATCACAAATAATAATAATGAATGATATAATAATAATAATAATAAAGAAAAAATTAAAAAACCCAAGATAGAAGGGGATTTCCCTGTCTGGCATACCTAAAAGTCCTCAACATCCGTTGCATCTGGAACACAAGGGGGAACTGGGCACAACCTTCATACTGCTGTTCTAGAACATTTTCATAGTAGAGGAGATAATTGAGTCTATTTGATGATATTCAAATATCATCTGTGTGCTATCGTTTTACTTCACACTCCTGCATCTGCCAAGCCAATGTCCACAGCTTGGCAAGCCTTCCTTTCACAGGTGACACTGTATGAGCGATCTCTACCCCTGATAGAACAGCACTGACAGAGACTGACTCCAAGCCTTCTAGCATCTTGGACATGTTACATGACGTTCCTGTAACTTATAAGGGAGGCCTTCATGTGTACACCCTTAAGAACAGCCTTTTGCCTCTCTCATTATCATCGGGCCTAGAACTTTTCATACAGTGACGGGTCAGACCTTTCTCTGCATTCCTAGTAGTTTCTCAGGGTTGTAAGGCATAACTAATTACTACCTTTTCCCCTCCTCACCCTGCGAACAAGTGTCCTCTAAAATTGTCAAGACCAAAGTTCTCTTTGGCTGAGCCCACACAGGATCCCAAAGGCAATTCTCAGGCCTCCTTAGGAGAATATTTGGGACATTTAAAAAGCAGTAGGTTTGCAACTGTGTTGACTGACTTCTGGGTTCTAGGGCTAGCTCCAGGTGCTGCCTAGAGGGCAGTCACCACCCCTGGGCTTCTGGTTCCTCTGGAGTAGCCAGCTCTGCTTTGATTCCACTCAGATATGAGGGCCTTGCATAAGATTCTACTTGGCGCTAAATATAAAACAGAAATGGTGTATAAAACTGTGTGAGGCCCATTCCAATAAATGGTTCTCCTATGGGAGGGCTGTCTATATCCTTACAGCCTATAAAGATGCTCGCCCTTCCCCCCACCTTTCCAGAATTTGGAATATCCATGAATAGAATCAATTAAAGACACGCATGAAGCAATTAAATACACGCATATCCAATGTTGAAAAAAATTAAACAAACAATCCTCTCAGATAGTTAATACTTTCAAAGCTCTGGTGTGTTTTGTTTTTTTTTTTACCACGTGCCTTTCACAGACCCACCCCTAGCTTTGGCTCTCTGCTACCAGTGAGGTTGGCATATACCTGGCTTGCCCTTCATGAACCATTTTCCCCTCACAAGCAAGAAGGAAAGTGCAGCGCTCTCTCTCTCTCTCTCTCTCTCTCTCTCTCTCTCTCTCTCTCTCTCTCTCTCCTTGACCTCTCTGCACTAATCCAAAATTAAGACTGGCATTTGGTTGGTATTCTGGAATGACTGTTAAAAATTTGGCACAGCCATCAAAAAAAATGCCAGCTTCAGTGATTACGTGAGTGACTTCCTGACATTTGAAAATGAGTTAGGACTTTATTGAACAGCGTGTCCATTTGTATTGCTGAAATAAGCTTTACATGACACTGGAAGAATTAATTTTTTTTTCTAATTCTAAAGTCAAAAAAGAAATTCACAGACGCGTCAACAATTGAAGCGAATTCATTGTACGACCCCAAAGTCACCTTCTTTGAGGTGTTCTGAGCAGGCTGTGGAGAATGGAGGCAAATTCTAGAAACCAGCAAGTCTCATTCATTTCCTTCAGTTTGTAAAAACAAGCAACTGACAGGTTTCCTGCCCATGGCCGTTTGCAGTACTTGCAGATAAGAAAGTTCTCAACAGGAAATCCTTTGCTGAGAGAGATCAGTTGTGCCATTAAGCTAAACTTGCTATCCTGGAGAACTAACTATTTGATAATGTGGGATCACGAAAATATACCCAAAATCAAATGATAGACCCAACATGGGTCTAAGCTGCTTGCTACCCCATCGACGCAGGATATTAAATAAGCATTAAAACATATTTAGCTCTTCTGTCTTGCCCTCTTCTTGAGGCAATCAGCTGAGGGAACACAAGGGAGATGCGATTTTTTTTTTAGAAAGACCAAACTGTTTTAAGAAAGCCCAGTGCAGTGCTAACTATATCATGTACGGAGGGAAGTTACTTCTACACAAATATGAAGAACGTAAAATTTAGGGGTCTGGAGAGATGGCTCAGTAGTCAAAAGGTCTCTTCCAGAGGACCTGAGTTATATCCCCAGCACCCACATCAGGTGACTCACAACAGTCTGTACTCCAGCTCCAAAGGATCCCTCTGGTCTTGCTGGGCATGGTCACTCATGTGCCCATACCCACATGCAGAAAACACATACACATACACGTAACTAATCATAATAAAAATAAATCTTTAAAAAAAAAACCCTTACAATTTCAAGATTGCCATCGACAAGACGAGTCAAGGTCTAGCAATGTGTTGATTTTTACATTGACAAGTTTTACTGAAGAGCTTCGAAGTCAAAATTTGGGAGACACATGCTTGGTTATTTTCCACCCAGCAAATAAACAAAATGGGGGTATGGGGGAGGGAGCTAAACCTCTCTCCTTGGTATTCCTCACCATCTGTCAGATTTAGCTGACTTAGGTGCTGGTGGCTTGGGGTGGTGGCGGACACACCTCTAAAATAGCCTCAAAATGAAAGCACCATTCTCCATTCACAAGAGAGGAAATGTTTCTAAATCAACTGGGCAGTCATCTTTGCAGCCTGGAAACAGTCCCCGGGCCACTTAGGAGTGCTTCCTCTCCCTGCTCAGCTACCAAGCACACCCCGCCCTTTGCTCCCCCCCCCCAGCACCAGGCAGTCTGTGTTTCTGCTCAGGCAGCCCGAGAGAATCTGTTCAAAACACCACAGACCTTCAGGATCAAATGCCTCAGCTAAACCTGGAACCCGCTTGCAAGCATGAAAAGACTTCATCATGCCTTCCCCAGATGACCCTTCCTCCATAGGCAGCACTCTGGTCTCAAAGTCTCTAAAAAGACTTGTTCTAGTGGTAGATACACACATCTAGTAGTAGTCACACAATTCCACAATTAATGGCTCAAATGTATTCTTTTCAGCCTTCCCCTTGCACAACTCAGAGGTTGCAAAATGCTAAGTAAGCATGAATGCACATCCTGGCTCTCAGGCTTTTCTCCTGAACTATTTTCAATAAAAATACAGTTATGAAATCCAGGAGAGCGCAGTTTGGTTGATGTTGTAAAATGACCTTGGTTTGACAGGCATGGTCTCAGGTTTCAACAGATGTTGGGGGAAGGCTCACAGAAGCCAGCATGTTCTCGGAGCATCTGTGATGATATGCAGGGGTTTTTGTTATTGTCCTTGTTGTTTTTTAAGTGTGGTCATGGTAGTAAATGCATATGTGGTGGGGGTGGGGTGGGGTGACACTTCTCAGTTTCTATGACAACCATGTCTCCATTCCTGGGTTACTAGACACCATCTACTTCCTGTGTCTAAATGTTTAAACCAATCAGAAAAGTGTTTATACAGTTAACAACTTCTGGAACCCAGCTTCTTTAATGAGCTACTTTAAGGCTCAAATGAAGATGTCCACGGGGGTCTCTCTGTCTTAGAGTGAGCCCCATCATCATGCGTACTAATTCAGTCTTCTGTGGAAAGACAAACCACCCTTTTCCTTGGATGTGAATGTGTTCTGCTCCAAACAGACGCCGCGATTTCTGGCAACAGTGTGCAAGCGGGTCATGATTGCTTGCTCTTCATTGTCTGTTTTCTCTTTCACTGTCTAAAGACAGATTTAGCTCGAGAAACATGCTAATTCGCAAGGCACTTAAATTATCAAAGTAATGATACAGTTAAGCATCCATCTGCTGGGGTTGCTATTTAAATGCTCAGATGAAAAAGAAATTAGGAAAAATTAATACCAAGTTGAACAACTTTGCATTCTACAACTTAGGAACAGAAATCATTGAGACTGTATTGTGAAGTCCCCCATCTATCAGTGTGAGCTAGAAGAAGCTGACATCTGCAAGGAAATTTGTCACCAAAATGGCCTACTTTATCTGGACAGAAACAAAAACAAAAAATTAAACATAAAGACACCCAGAGTGAGCCAGATGCACCCAGATCAAAAAGCAATCTCGCAGAAACCCATGCACAAGAAGGCAGATCAGAAATTACAGCGAGGTCTTAAAAGAAGGTTTCGGGTGACTGTTTTCCTAAGTCTCCATCTAACTGACCAATCAGTGTGAGAGTTAGAGCGGGCTCCAGACATTCGTGCTGTCTTCAGGGCTCTGCACCCTCAGAGCTGCTCAGCCTGGCTAAGGCAGAGCCGGGCGATCAATGGAAAAACAGGGAACAAAAGGGAAATACTGATGTCTTCCTCAGCTCGGAAAGCCATTCCCTATTTCCTCAATGAGCCAGTAGCACCCAGCCTACGACAGCGCCACGGGGGAGCTTCCACCAGAAAGGAGTCCAGTCCTTTCTGAGCTGGCAGTTTCGTCTTCGCAATCATGTGTCCCGACGCTAGCACAACCTGGTGACGGAAGGCTCCCGGAGCCCAACCAATTGAAACTAATAAATTAAATAAATTAATAACCCCCACGATTAAAAGCTCCCAAGAAAGACCGCGTTCCCCTTCCCCAAATGTCATTCCCAGACTATAAACAAAGCATGAAAAATAGTCTCCCAGGCTAGGAATCTCGGTTTTTCTCCTTAAAGCAACGTTTTTCTCCAAAACCAGAAACATTCCTGCTTCCTTCAACGGATACTCCGGGATATACAGCTCCGGTATTTGAAAAAGAGGTTTAAACTGCCCATAGATCCGACACTCTGTTTATAATTGATAGCAAAACAGTTACGACAGCGATGTTGTAACTCTGCCCCAGCCAAACTCCACATTTAACACGTTAGTTCCTTGAAAATACAAGTCATGCCTGGGGACCCTTCCAAAGCCGCCTCCCTCCGAAGTCATTAACAGAATTACATCAATTATTCGGTAATTTTTATAAATATCCATTGTCTGCAATTTTTAAATAAAAATGTAAAACCAGTTATCTACAAATTCCGGGGAGGGGGAGAGGAAACTTTTCTTTCTTTTTCTTTCTTTCTTTCTTCTTCTTCTTTTTTTTTAATGAACTTACTTCTGAGACAAAAACTAATGAAAATAAGCAACTCGCCATCCCTGGATCCTTCCCATTCTGGGCTGCATGCTATAAATCAATCCGAAACTAGGTGCACAGATGGGGGCGGACACCTTAAGATAAAAAGCCAAGGGTGCCCCCCAAATGCGGGCAGGCTGGGCAGCGAGGCTCGGGGTGACAATGCTAACCCGGGCAGAGGCTCGCTAGGCAGCCAGCGAGCCGCATTTTCGTTACCTTCGATCGCCTGCCCCCCCGCTGCTTCTCGAGGCTGCATTGGGGGGCTGCGGCGGCGCTGGACTCGCGGGGGTCCCCGCAGCCGGGTCGCGCCGTCTCCCAGCAGAGCTGCACCGACCGCGGCCGGAACACCCGGCTCCAGCGCCCGGCGCCCGCCCGGGGTCGGCGGCTCGGCTCCCACCCGGGCCCGGAGTCCTGCTGGGTCCTAGCGCTCGCCGTCCGGGCCGCGGCCCGCTCTGCAGCCTGCACGTACTGTGGGGCGGCCAGAGAGGGGGAGCCCCGGGAAAGCACTAGTGGGAAAGCCGAGCCGCCGTGGGTGTGGAGAAAACCGAGTTCAGTGCCAAAGCCTGGGTGTTCAAAGAAAGACGCTGGCTTCAGCCGAACTCCCAGAAGGCAGATGCTAGAATCTGCAGCCCGGGTGGAAAGCACAAACGTGGCGGGGAGGTTTGCTCCGTGCACCTGTGGTATAGAGTGCGCTCACAGAAGGTAAGAGACATCGCGGGATCCTCGGAGATTTCAGAATATTAGGGGGGAAAAGTGGACAGTTAGTGCGCTTGAAACCAGTTTTCCCCAATCTTTTCTCCGTTAACAGTTTTTTTTTTTTTTTTGCATTTTGCTTTCTCGAGCTTTATAATTTGTGTTTTAAATAACAAAGCCCCATATGGCTCACCACGTAGTCATCTGATTTTCAAAAGACCTCCAAAATTACATCAAAATATGCACTCATGTATCTCCTAAGAAATCAACAAGAGAGAATTAATGGTGGCATATGGTGTGCCTCGTAGAGAAAACTTAATTACAAATTAAAACAAATGCGAAAATTCACAAATCCCATAAACCAAAAGTAAATTATGATCCTAGATTGATTCACAGATCAGCTCATGTGCCATCAGGGGGACTGTAAAAATTCTAGTTTTCTTTCTCAACAGGAGAAAGCTGTCCCTTTGCAGTTCACCCAACCTCTGTTCCCAGTCCCACCCCCACCCCACTTCCACCCTTTGGGGGCTCTCTAGCAACCTTTGGTTCTGCATTGACTGTGACGGCACACCTGGCAGGTACCTTAAATCTTGCAGGTGCTCCTTGAAGACAATTCCATTAGCTCCCGATTCGCGGTAACAGTGCTTTAGTTGGGGAAACCCATTTGAAAGGTTTGGCAACTGAACATATTCCTTCAGTCTTCGATACCACCCCGTTAGAAGGTCATGATTCTGTCCAGACTGCTAATAGCAATGGTGCCGTGGTTTCCACCAAGAAGAAAATTAAAACCGTGCCTTCTGACTTCTAATTTCAGAGCAGAAAGCATCCCTTTGAAAAGTGTTGCTGCCCTCACCTTTCCGATGGTGGCTAGCTAAATGGAATGAAAGATTTTAAAACATTATTAACTAAACATCACAGGTGCCTCTTCTCATGCCTACTGTTGTAATATGGTACCCTCCATCCATCTTTAAAGCACTTCTGTGACCTTTACCATACCTCCAATAGAAAACACATAATTCCCAGCTTTCGAAGAAGGCAATGGAGGGCCAGGTAAGGACCGATCCGAAGCCACCCAGCTGCTGAGCAGTGCAGCTGGAAGGCCTGTGTCAAGCCTCCCACACTTTCAGCAGGTCCTATTCTTCCGAGCAGACATCTGCCCCCATCAACTACTTCTCTGCAAATGCTGTGGGAATGCAGGTAGGTTTATGGTCTCCTCCTTTCTTACCTATAGCAGAGCTCCAGCCATTAGCATGGCCACATGAAGCTGCTTGAGACTATTTTAGTCTCTGCTGAGATGTTTTGTTGGCAGAACCTATGCTGTTCCGATTTTCCCTCCTGGGGCTTCCAGCTCAAGGCTGGGCAGTGCCACGGTCACCCACGTGCACTGTTTTGCTCTACGTTGGGGACAGAACTAACTCCACTTGACCCACGGGGCACATTTCTTCAGTGGAAATTGATCACTTTGTAGTGTCCCTCTGAAAGACTTTGTAAACCCCAAGGAGTCAAGTAGTATCTTAGATAAGGTGAATCATTAGTGTGACCCAGGATGCCCCAGTGCAGACCTAAGTGGAACCTGGAGTCTAATGGGCCTTCAGGGAGTCATGTCTCTGCTCTCTTGCACCTGTGGGGAAGTCAGCGGACAGATCTGTTGTGGCTTTCCACTTCCTCCTCCTCCTCTCTGTCACTCCTCATGATGCCTGTCAACCTGTTGCTAACCAGGTGAAGAGCTGAGTGACTTCAAGCCTGACAAACAGAAACATCAAAAAGGGAGTCCATTTGCTGAGGAAGGTGCTAGTCAGGGCAGGAGCATGGGAAGGTGTGTGTGTGTACCTTCCTGGCAAACTGCTTGTGAGGACTTGTGTCAAGTTCACTTGACAGGTTTATTTGGCATCTTTGTAGAAACACTCTTATGATTCTATAGTTATACCATCCGTGTAGCCTTAAAATGGTGTGAACACTTGGATCCAAGTCACGTTAGTGTTGGCAGGGAACAGTGTGATGCTGCAAGGCAGCCCCTGTACTAAGCGAAGGGCAAGGCTGAAGCAAACCAGGAGCAGTATCAGTGATAGGAAACTGTCATCCACCCATCCATCCATTGATTCTTTCATTCATTCATTCTCAACTTCACTCACTCGTCCAACTGTGACTGGATCAAGCTTTGAGCCAGGCGTCACTCTAGGCTGTGGGATGAAAATGATCTGGTCCTAGTCTGCCTTTCTGTGGCTGTGACTGAACGCTGGCCAAAAGCAGCTTGCAGAAGAGCTTTTGATTTCACTTTACAGTTCCCAGGTCCTAATCTATCACTGCGAAGTCAGGCAGGAACTGGGAGGCAGGAACTGAAGCTGAGACCATAGAGGAACACTACTTTCTGGCTTGCCCAGTTACTTTTTTTTATTATATATATAGCCATACCTACATGCTCAGGGATGGTGTTGCCCACAATGGGCATTGTGGGTCCTCCCACATCAATCAGTTTTGCTTTTTTTTTTTTTTTAAAGAGGACCCACAGATATGCCCACAGACCATTCTAGTGGAGGCAATTCTTCAACTGAGGGTCCCTCCTCCCAGGTGACTCTGGTTTATGTCAAGTTGATAAAAACTAGCACAAATGTCCTTAGTGCCCTTTGTTGAGTGCCAATTGTCCCTGTCTTGGAGACAGTTATCTTCTGATCCATTCTCAAATGTTTTTTTTTCTCTGAGTTGCTGAAGCTACTTTTGCCCATCTAGGTGTCCCAGAATCCTGGGTCAGTTGGCTGCTGGCTGGGTATGGCCAAGAAAGAAGACAAAAGGGAAAGTAGAGAGTGGCAGGAAGGGACAGGCCAGAGAATGTCATCTCCTTCCTCTTGCCTAATGGCATAATTTGCTAGGCTGCACCTAACTGGATCCTTTGTCGGGTGACCTCAGGCCCTGGGCCCAGTAAACACTGACTCTTCTCATGAACTGTTCAGTCTGGGGGTGCTGTTAGCTTTCTGCTGGGATTAATCCCAGAGTAACTTCATCTTGATTCATAGGAGAGCAGAGAGACGAAAGTCCTCTGGAATGTTCTGCTGGAGGGAACGTTCAGGCATGGCCAAGCTGTGGAGGGCCAGAAAGGTGGGGCAATCTAAGGGAAACACTGTCACCTGAAGAATTGCTGTACATCCTAAGCCTGGGTCCTTTGAGCATTGATGGTGATTGTGGTTTCCACACCCTTTATGTCCTGGAAGCCCTTGTCCAGTGTCCCTTCCCCGGTGTCTCTTGTCTCCTGACCCTACTGTTTCCCCCTCTCTCCTTGCCCTGACCACTTTCTAATGCTTTGGATCTATGATCTTTATAATCCACTGTCTCTTCCACACACAGCAGCAGAAGTTCCACAGTGCCAAGAATCTTTGCTTTTTTCCCCCCACTGAGAATTGTCAAGAACATAAAAGTGTCTGAACTGGCTATGCTGGCCAACACCTTTAATCCCAGCACCTGGAAGGTCCACAGAATTGCTGAGGGTTTGAGGCCAGCCTGGGTTACAGAGACCTTGTCTTGAAACAAAAACAAACAAAAAAGTGTCTGATATATTGTAAGTGCTCAATTTTTTTAAATGCATGAATGAGGGTCTGGGGTGTACCTTAATAGGTAGTTTGCTTGCCTAGCATGCAGGAGACCCCAAATTAGATTCCCAGCACCACATAAAATGGGTATGGTAACGCAAATCTGTGATCCTAAAGATCAGAAATTCAAGGTCATCCTAGGCTACATAGCCAGAGACTCTGTGTCAAAACATTTAAATGAATGGATAAAGTTAAGAAATAAAATGTTTGCACTAGTTCATATTCTCCAGAGGAACAGAACCTATAGGTGTAAGGTGGGGTTTTCTATTGGGACTACCAATTAGCTCTGTCCCACCAGTTGGCTCTCAAATAACCACATGGAGACTTTTCAATCATTATAAATGCTCAGTCAATAGCTTAAGCTTATTACTTACTAGATCTTAAATATTAAATGAACCCATATTTCTTATCTACACTCTACCACATGGCAGTACCTTTTCCAGCACGGCATGTTCATCTCCTGCATCCTCTGCATCTGGCTTGCAACTCTATGTTACTCCGTCCTTCTTCTTCCCAGAATTCACTTATTTTGGCTCTCCTGTCTAACCTTTTCCTGCCTAGCTATTGGCCAGTAAGCTCTTTTATTAAACCAATCAGAATGTGCCTTGGCAAAGACACACCTTCACAGTGTACAAAAAGATTATTATATAACATATAGGATGGGAGGAGGGAGAAGGAGGGGAAGGAGGGAGGAAGAAATGTTGGTTGATATTTATTCTAAGAATTTAGCTGTGCCAAACAGGTGTGGTGACACACACCTTTAATCCCAGCACTGGGAGGCTGAGGCAGGTGGATCTCTGTGAGTTCAAAGACAGCCGAAACTACAGAGCCAGGCTCTGTCTTAAAACGAAACAAAATATGGTTTTGCAACTTGGAGGTTGATCTTTTATCCTATGCCTTGAAGCAGCAAGCTGCGGAGTTAGCCAGGCTAACAACATAGCTCTAGAACACAAAGGATGCTGAGCCAGGCTAACAGCATAGCTCTAGAACACAAAGGATGCTGAGCCAGGCTAACAGCATAGCTCTAGAACACAAAGGATGCTGAGCCAGGCTAACAGCATGGCTCTAGAACACAAAGGATGCTGAGCCAGGCTAACAGCATGGCTCTAGAACACAAAGGATGCTGAGCCAGGCTAACAGCATGGCTCTAGAACACAAAGGATGCTGAGCCAGGCTAACAGCATGGCTCTAGAACACAAAGGATGCTGAGCCAGGCTAAC
>PVIU01012561.1:0-59330 GCA_004026605.1 Ondatra zibethicus | reverse complement strand
GAGCCCTTTCCTATTCGGACCTTTCATCTTTCTTTCCTCTCCTCCTAAAACATTCTTTTCATGAAGAGTGGCTTGACAGCGTTGAGAAGCTGCCAACTTTGGTTCATGTGGTAATTTGGGCAGACATGTTGCCAATGAGCCCATTAGTATCATTGTCTGGCCCTTTCCCGTTTCTCCATCACATAGAGAATATATATTTTTTAACTGGTCTTAGGCACTGATTACTGAAGACCTCATTTTGTCTTTTGCAGGTACAGGATTATCATGGACATAAAGTTTGTGATCCTTATGTTTGGCTTGAAGACCCAGACAGTGAGCAGACAAAGGTAATTTTGGCTCATGATCAGTAGCCTTAGTGACCAGCACTCATCTGCAGATGTCTGTAGCTTCTGGATCTTTCCCTTCCTGTGTCTTCCTGTGTTTCTGCCTTGGGACAGGTTGTGTACCTGTGGGCATCCCAACTTTTTGTGAGGGAAAAAAGGAGAAAACACATTAAGTACTCAGAGTGAATAAATGTTAAGGAAATGTGGCTTGTCCTGATGCTGCTGAACAATGTATTTGGAGTGAAAATATTAGAGGGAATGGAAGAAAAAAGACTGCACTAGAGAAAAACATGGCATGATGGAAAAATGGCCTAGTATATCTTGGGGTGGGGCAAAGAAATAAAAATCCTGCACAATAGACAAATGGTAGTTTTGATAATCAGTGCTGGTTTTAACACAGCAAAGAAAAAAGTTGTGAATAGGAGAATATTGCTAGGCATTGCTAAAGTCAGGGCAGAGGGAAAACTCTAAGAACATAAGACTTCTTTTGTTGTTGTTTTGGAGAAACATTTCAAGGACTCAGCCTAAGTCTCATTTCACTAGTGAAGTTCTGCTCGAACACTGTGAGGTGCAGAGTGTGCCTTTGCATTGTGGAACTTGTCACTTATATATGCTAAGTGACTAGATTTCCTTGGGAGGGACGACTGTGTCTCAAATTCACCTTTACGTTCTCTTTTGTTTTTTGAGGCAGGATTTCTCTGTGAATCCCTTCCTGGCTGTCCTGGAACTCTCTCTGTACACCAGGCTAGCCTCGAATTTAGGGATCCTCCTGTCTGCCTCCAGAGTGCTGAGATTAAAGGTGTGGGATAAAACCACCACACCTGGCTGTCAGATTCATCTTAAGTACCTAACCTCTTTGAGGTATAGCCACACACTTGGTCCCTGAGGACGTGTGTACTGGGGCTGGGGTAAAGTGTTTGCCACTCAAGCCTGCGGACCTGAGTTCAGATCACCCACACTCACAGAAAGCTGGGTGCACCCTGTAATCCCAGAGCTGGGAGGTAGAGTTGCGAGGATCCAGGGGTTTTGCTGGTGAGCCAGTCTAACAGGATCAGTAGACTTCTGGACTCCATATGCACTCAACACCCATCTACATATATAAACATACACACATGCACACACAAACACACACACCCAGAACCCAAAGGAGAACACACATACATGTACTGTTTCTAATATGCTCATTGCCCTGGTTAGTCTCTACCAACTTGTCACCTGGGAAAGAGGGACCTCAGCTTGGGAATTGCCTGCATCAGACTGGCCCATGGACAAGTCTGTGGGGGAATTTTTCTTGACTGTTGATACGGGAGGGTTCAGCTTGCCATAGATGGTACCATCCTTAAATAGGTAGGCCTGGGCTGCACAAGAAAGGTAGAGGAGCAAGTCAGTAATTAGTGTCCTGCATGGTCTCAGCTGCAGTTCCTGCTGTTGTGGTCTATATAGCCTACAAGCCAGATAAATCCCCTCCTTCCCCAAGCTGCCAGCTAGGAAATACTCACTATTTCAGAAGGTTGAGTATCTTTAGGATTCTAGCACATATGTCCCCCTTAATTTTTTTTTCAATTTTTAATTAGAAAGAAAAGAAAGTCACATGGTGCCCAGATCATTTTTCAGTCCAGTCTCCATACCCTGTATCTGTGTGTCATGGGCCCACGGCACCATGCCATTCAGTGAACTGAATTCAGATTTGCAAATCTGTCTACATTCTCTGCAAAGCAGCAGCTGGTGGAATTGGGCTCTCTCCACTTCAGCAAGGAGAGAACTGGTGTAGGCTCCCCTAGGGCATATGAGACATGGCGGAGGAGGGATTGCTCTGGCCAGAGTTCACGCCATCTCCATCTCCTTCCTTCCAGCCCACGAAGGGGCTTGCTTGCTCCACTTGGCTTTGCCAGCTTCCCTGATCCCATGTGACTAGAGCCACCTTCTCTGTTCACCATGGTTCTTTCAGCTTCCTTCCTGCTCCTTCACCTTGAGGTTTTCCAGTCCGCAATCCACCATTCATTTCCCAACTCCCCCTCAAGAAAGACAAAATCCTCACAGTTGAGGAGTGACCCTGGACTTGAACATTTCCCCTAAGGCTTTCTGGCACATTGTCCAGAAAACTGCCCCCAGTGAAGTCATGATTCCTTTGCCTGAGATGTCTGGTCCAACCCGGTTTCTCCAGCCTCTGATGCTGGCTGTCCAAGTACTTTAGCACCAAGTGTGTGTTCCTCTGTTCCTAATGAGTGGCCCTGTGGATTATAAGCTACTTATTAGTGGGTGCCAAGCTTCCAGTTAATAGATGACATTTTGCTAATTAGTGATGCAGTCAGCCTTTGATGGATGCTAATAACGCATTATTATTTTCATGGTTCAGATTTATTGTATGCTTACTGTGTGTCAGACACTTTACTGAGAGCTTTGCCTACCCTAGCGTATTTGATCTTGGACTCTGAAGTAGACCTTTTCTCCCACATTTTATAGTACAGAAATTGAACTACTAAGTGTGAATTAAGTAACTAGCCAAGGTCACCGTCTGGTCTATTTCGAGCAGCAGAGTAATTATCAAAGATTAAAATAAAAATAAAAGTGGAAGCCAGGTGGTGGTAGCAGCGCACATCTTTAATCCCAGCACTCGGGAAACAGAGGCAGGTGGATCCCTGTGAGTCTGAGGTCAGCCTGTTCCACAGAATGAGTTCTAGGACAGCCAGGGCTACACAGAGAAGCCCTGTCTCAAAAAACTAAAAATAAATAAATAAATAAAAGTTAAAGACTGAATGAAAAATCCCTTGACCATTGGATTGGATGAGCCTTGGAGATGCTGGCTGAAGGGACATGTCTGTGACTGTGCCTGTCACCCCCACTCCACGGTCTGCTCACACGGCAGCTGTGGCTACTCTGCCTGCTTGCCACTTCACGCACAGCTTCCTTGTTCCTTCTAAAGAGGCCTCTAAAGGCATTCTCATGTCTTACTTGAAATTGATTGAGTTAAACTTTTGTTTTTAGATTAAAAGGAAAACCTAGGAGAGTGTGTTTTCTTTCTTTGGATGGAGAGGTTATAGGAGATGGGACACAGGGTTGTCCTGTGTGTGTGTGTCCATCTCTCTGTCTGTCTGTCTGTCTGTCTGTCTGTGTGTCTGTTGTCTCACTGAACCTACTATTTACTGATTTGGTTAGATTGTTTGGCCAGCAAGCCCCAAGGTCCTCACGCTCATGTGCCAAGTACTTTACCAACTGAACTGTCTCCGCAGCCCCCCCAAACCCGGGTCCCCTGCCTGCTGAGCAGTCACTGTGCCCCCGAGCTTCGTTCCCAGCCCCTCTGTGCTTCTTAGCAAAGCCGTGGGAGCATTTTCTACTCGCGGTTGTCAGCGGTTCCCCAGAGGAGTGTTAGCCACACTTGGTGGCAGGAGGAGAGTTTTTGCACAGATTGCACAAAACAGCAGCAAAAGCCGACTTGTCACACTTTCAGTGAAACGAGCCAGAAGCGAGAAACGCTTGCAGCTTTTTTGTACTGGGTCCTGAAATGGTCTGTGATTTAATCTAGTATTTAATGTAGGCTGTCTAACTCAGACTGGGCCCTTAGTGGACATATAACTTGGAAAACTCTCCAACACAGACAGGGTGACACCTTTCAAGTTGTCACTGCTGACGACCCATTTTATAGCAGTGCACAGTCTGAGGCAGAACCTGGGAGGGAGACTTGTCTGGGCTTCTAGGAGGCCCCATGTAACCTGCCAACCATGTGCCCTCCTGATGTGAGGGCAGGTGGCCCTGGAGAGGAGACAGGCGCCTACCCTGAGGTTGTAATGCTAGCAGGTCAAAGGCTTTGGGGCCCAGCACAAATCAGCTACGTCTCAGGGATGAGAGAGCCATGGGACCACAGGGAAAGACCACACTACGTAGTGGAGAACTGTAGTCAGCACTGCCGCAGCTGAACAGGCTTTGCTTCTGAGGGTAAAGGCTTCGGTGTTGTCTGATGCTTCTTAGCGTTACTGTTCAGCAAGTACTGAAAATAAAAGATGCTTTAAAAAAATAGGCTTTCCCATTGTCTTGAAAAGCGCAGTGTTCTGTTCCTTTAGCTTCAATTTCTAGGTGTGTCCTGGGAAGCACTTATATATTGATGTTTGGTTTGCCCTGCTTGCTGGCTCCTGTGACTGCCCTGCACCCCCTCCCCGCAGGTCCTGAGTCCCTTGGCCTCTGGAAGAAGAGGCCTCTGCCATCCCTTGGCCTGCTTTTGTCTGTGAGTGTCCTTGCTCCAGGAGAGGATGTGTTCAGCTCTGTTAGAATGGAAGGGTTCTTTCTGTGCACAGGAGCATCTCATTGGTTTATATGAGAATCTGGTAACCAAGGGCATTTTCAGCATGAAATGCTTGAGTCTTAGGGAGGTTTGCAGTCCTTCAGATGTTACCTGTGATGTGAAAAATAAATAAAAAGTCAGTCTGTGCTTCCTAATCACTCTGTGCTGGTTCACAAGCAGTTCTCCATGTTCCTGGATGTACTTGCCTTTCCCCTTTGTCACCTGCCCCAGACCCCAGACAGGCATTGATGAAGACTTCCTGGCTTTGCAGCGCTGCAGTAGGGAAAGCAGTGTGCGTTGAGCGGCAGCAGTAGTTGGGGTTTTGAGTGTGTCTTCCTCAGCTGGTGACAGAGTGTGGGGCTTGCTGGCCGTAGTGGCAGCTGTGGCCGCAAAGCGTCCAGTCACAGGAGTGAGAATCAGCCACCAAGGCTTCACAGTGTATCGTGTTGCTAGTGCTGTGCCTTGGTAAGTTGGGCCTAGTAAATGCAGTTTCCACTTTGTTTGCAACTTCCCATAGGTTTATCAGGTAAGTGAGGAGCTTCTGTAAACCACTGTCTTAAAGATCAGTGGTGGCCTGGCTGCCAAGGCCAGCACCTTGCAGAAATTGCTATGCCTTATACAGGAGGAGCTCTGGTCTCCTGTATATCCTGTAAGGGGACCCTCCTCTTCCTCTGCCTGACCCTTGGGTCTTTAGAGTTGGCCTCTCCTGCTTTTAGCATCTTGGGTCACTGTAGGAGTAGTAAACTTGTACTTGTTCTATACCAGGAGCTGGCAGCAGTCTGCAGGGCACCTTTTATTGTCTGTCCCTGTGCCCCCCCACCCCGCCCCCGTGATAGTTGCAATCATTTCTTCTTACTTCCCAGGCTTGGCTTTGTAGCCCTCAGGTCTAGATTGAAGTGGCGTCTGTAATCACGTTCTCTTTGTCCTGTGCGTCTTAGGGTATCTTCACCCTTTTAACTGATTTCCTGGAGTTGGTGCTGTGTGGCCTAAGGAGATGGGCACAGAGAAAGGGCGCATTTACACCTTTCAAGAGATAACTGCTTAAATTCTGCCTGCCAAGTCAATCTCTGATTTCATCAAAACGCCTGGGGATTGGGCACTTGAGGAGCCAAATGTATAGCCAGCTGCATGCCTCCGATGGCTTTTTTTCTCTTGAGAGCTACTCCTGGCAAAGAGAGACTAGCAGCCTCTATTCCCCTTCTGTTTCTTGAGAGAATTCTTAATAGCACCCAGAAAAATCAATACAAAGCATGATGTGTATAATTCTCCTTTCTAAACAAAGAAGATGAACTACCGTTTGTTTTAGAGAATGTGTAGTGTCAATGCCCCTTCCTAGAGCATCTCGTACCTTTTCTTCCCTGTCTCCCGTTGACCGGGTTCTTTATGGTACCCCATTACACTTTCTGGCAAGGGGCTGAAAAGTAGAACAGACTGCCTTCCGTCTTGGGGACAAGAAACTTGGAAGTGTCCTACCTTTTTTCTTTTCTCCAGTGCCTCTCCTCTCCTTGTCTAGGACATTGAAATAATCCAATAGTTCCTATGAGATTAATGACCTCTATGGGTAGACCAGCAGAGGACAGATTTCAGGAGAAAAGCACCCACTTTCTCAGGCTCCATCCCTGCGGCGGCTGAGATCAGTTTTCCACATGCTTGGTTTGCTTTAGTTTTGCTCTCTAGTGTTAAACCAGGAGCCGCTGTTTGTCTTAGTCTGGCCTAGGTCTACCTGGAGCAACAGCTTTCCCTGGTGTGGTCCAGAGCCAGGTGAACAGGGATCCCTCTGACTGCATCATCCCCCCATGCAGGTTGCAGGAAAGCCAGTGGAGTGGAAGCTTGCTTAGAGGACTTACAGGGCTGTGAAGTAGCCATGAACGCTGGTGGGAGGCACGCAGAAACTCAGCTGTAGACTCGTCTGGGTTACTGTGTTCTTTGAAGTCTTCATGACAGATGGAGGTGTCTGCTCTGTTCCTCCAGCGTAGAAGATGCTTTTCTGTGGTGGAATGGAATGTATGTTAGATGACCTAGAAGGCAGAGGGCACAAGCTGGCCCTGAGTTTTATTGGTACTTCTGGAACCTAAGGAAGCTATTAAGTGTAGCATTCATTTCCTTTATAAGGACAAATGAATGGGTGCTGGGGAGGCAGTCAGGGGTAAAGCGCTTGTACAAGCGTGAGGGCTTCAGTGCAGGTTCCCCAAACCCATGTAAAAGTGGAGTGAATGTGGTGGCTTCCCTGTCATCCCAGTGCACGGGAGGAAGAAGCAGGGAAGCTATGGACAGTGGTTCTTGGGCTTCCTAATGCACGAGCCTTTAATACATTAGTACAGTTCCTCATGTTGTGGTGACTCCCAACCATAAAACCCTTATTTTCGCTGCTGCTTCTTAACTGTAATTTTGTGACTGCTGTGAATTGTAATGTAAGTATGTGTTTTCTGATGGTCCTAGGTGACCCTGTGAGGGCATCCTTGACTTCCACGTTGAGCACTGCTGCCCTAGAGCACTCTGGTTAACTAGATTAGTTGAATTAGTGAGGTCTGGGTTCAGCCGGAGATCCTGCTACAGTATCTAGAGACAAGTCAAGGACTACACCCGACACCAACCTTTTTATATACATATGCACGCACGCCTTCATGCACAGGTGTGGCCACACATGTTTGAACACATATACATGTGTGCATGTGCACACACATATGAAAAATAAAGTTTTGTTTATTCGTGTAGCTATGGCATTATGACACCCATGTGAGAACATGCACTATGTATGTGAAACTCCATTTAATATATGCAGTGAGTAAACCAAGAGCAATACAGCGTACAGCGTGCTGGCCCCCCAGCTTGCTTTTCTAATCAGGATTGCCACCCCACTTGAAAACTTTATTTCAGTGTCTTAAGTGTGATGATTAAACTGGGCCAGTGGTCACCTCAAAGCTGTTTGGTGTCTCCCTTCTAATTGGTACATTGCGAACCCCACTGGCAAAGTGGGCCTATGAAACGCACTTCTACCCACTCATTAAAGCCTCATGTCAGGACCTGGATGGAGAATTACACTGTGTGCCACTTTATCAAACGGAGACAGAACATGCTCTGAGTAAACATATGGCCACATGTTACTGCAGCCTCCAGGACTTCTGTCTCAAATGGCTCATTACCTCCTGTGGGAATGTGTAGCCAAGTTCCGTTTGTAAACATACTTTACCTAAACCCACACTTGAGATTGTGTATTTAGGGTACAAATTCCTTTTGATCTCTCACTGGCAAAACTGTCAAAAGTATGAGGAAGTTGCTGGTACCCAGCGACACCTTCCAAGTACTGCCTTCCCTGTTGGTTTGCTTTCTCCTTGCCTTGCTTCTGTCCCAGAGTTTTTGAGTTATTTAATTTTGTTATTAACGCTTGTGTGTATGTGTGTTTTGGGTGTCAAACTCAGGTCCTCAGGATTGTATGTGCCAGCTCATTGGCCTTGTACCGGAGTTTTTAATGTAAGCAGTAGAAACCGATTCTGGACAAGTTAGGCAAATGAGGAATTCCCAGCAAGGATTTGAGTGTGGTTGCAGGGATGGGCTGAGGGCCACACTCGGAGCAGGCAGGCTTCTGTGTAGGAACTCACTGTACAACTACCACTGTGTCTGCAGTGATGGAGCCCTCTGCCTCTTGTTCCAGTAACTGTGCCCCCTGGGGAGGGGTTGTCAGTCAACCTCCACACAAGTGCTTAGCTCTTGGGTCTCCTGTGGGAATAGAAAAGGTGTGGTGGGAACCGAGGACACTGGTCCTGCAGTGGCCGGACAGATACCTAGAATTTCTGTTCACCTGGGAAGAAAAGTAGATGGCCACTGCCCCGAGTCTCATTCTCTCATCTTTCTTCCCCTGTTCCTTCACCTTCCATTCCCCTGTCCTCAGCCCCCGTACCAACGCTGTGGTGTGCAGTGTGCCGTTGTGAGATGCACGGGCTAATGTGGGCTGGAGGGACGCCTTGGAACTCTTAGAGGTCAGTGCCGAGGGGACGTTGAGTGGCAGCTAGCACTTCAGTCCCATTTGGTTACCATCTGAGCAAACTCCCTGGTAGCAAAGCCGACCCCAAGGCACTGGTAAGATGTGCAAAAACACTGGCATTGAGCATTTCTATTTTCCCTGTGGTCTGTGCTTCTCTGAGATGTTGGCATCAGGTGACAACTGCAGCTAGATGTGCAGCTCACTGATTATGTGTGTGTAACGTGCAGGTCCCAGTCACTCCCAGCCCCAGACAAAGAACTAAAAGGTCTAACGCAAAGGGAACTGTCTCTCAACCTCTTTTGTTTTTTTTCCGCGTTTAGCTCTTAGTCCATTTGCAGTGGACAGCACTGGAGGCACCAGTGGAAGGCACGGACACTCCTCTTCTGGAACACCCTGCTTTGGTGGAAATTTCAGTTCCCATCCTCAGTTTTTAAGACCTAGGACGCCTGGGAATACTGACTCCAAGGAGGCTAAGACAATGATTAGAGGAAGTAGTGACCACCTTAGGTTTATGTAGGGCCCACTTGCCAGGCCCTGCTGCTCCACTCCTCCTATATATAGCATCTTTGTAAATCCCAGCATGTGTAGGAGAGTATGGGGGTGGGGGAGCCCAGGTATCAAAACACTTGAACTTCTGTGTGACCTGAACATTTGAACCTGGGCTCTTGAGTCACTGCGAGTCTCGGGCACTCAGCTGTGCCTGCATACGCTCCCCTTTGTCCTTGTTCTCACCCATGGCCACCGTAGGCTGGTCATGCATCTAGATGCTTATCAGCTTCTTGCTTGGTCTTCCTTTCCAGATTTTTCTTTCTACCCTATGGCGTCCAGCAACTCCAGAGAACAGACCTTGGGATCTGATGATCCGAGTGGTAATATGTAGTCATTAAATGAACAGCGTTAGAGGTAAAAACAGGGTTGAATTCTAGCTCGACAATTTTAGTGGTCGTGTGGTCATATTTTTACTCTTTTTCATACCTTGTTATTTGAAGAAAACCACCTCACATAGTTGTGAAGATTAAATGATTAAATGGTTTTGAGCCTCTCATCAGAGTTGCAGGCACTTAGCAAGTACTTGTCCCTGCACTCCCAGTGGGCAGTTTACATAGCATGGGGGTTATCTGCTTCTTGAGGATTTGAAGACCTCCTCCTTAGAGCTGTTGGACAACTGCATATGTTATGATTAACTTTTGAGCCTTTCCAAAGTTTTCCGCCCACTCTGTTCGGGATTTCTGTTGGATCAGTTTTAATCACCAGTATTTCTCAGGGACTGTCCATTTTACCAAGGCGTTTTCGTTTGCTAGTATGAGGTTGGGCATTATGCTCTACGATCTCCCTATTGGGTTGTTTCTGTGTCCCTTCTGAACTCTGTCTCCTCACTCCCCTTTGGTTTGACTAGAGCTGCGGCTGAATGTTCTTTTTCTTTTAAGAAAAACAGTAGTTCTTTGACTTACAAATTATGGCTTTTAAAATGTTTACTCATAAGTTTCTTAGTTACTTTTTAAAATATGAATGCTTGGGGCTGGAGAGATGGCTCAGTGGTTAAGAGCAGTGGCTGTTCTTCCAGAGGTCCTGAGTTCAATTCCCAGCAACCACATGGTGGCTCACGACCATCTGTAATGAGATCTGGTGCCCTTGTCTGGAGGTGCAGGCATACATGCAGGGAGCATACTGTATACATAATAAACAAACAAACAAATATGTCCCATGCTCCCTTAATAAAAATGAATGCTTAGTTAAGTTTCCCTCAACGATAAGTTCTTTGTAGACATTTTTTGCAGGCTTCTCAGTCGGCCCTGGAACAAGCTCCTCTCAGTCTCTCCTGGTTCTGGGTGACCACTCTCACCTTGTTCAGCAAACTCTGGGCTCCTAGAACTGTCTGTCAGGCCTCGTGATTAGCATGGCCGAACCCCAAGGAAAGCGGCTTGTAGCAGAGTGTTGCTTCGTAGAGCCCAGGGTATGTGTGTTTTCAGGTTTGGTCTAATCTGGGAGTGCGTGTGGTGTCTTCTGGAACCCGGCTCTTTGTTCATTAGGTCATTTCTTGTTTCCACCACAGTGCTGCTGTGGTGGTAGGGACAGAAGGTCTTGTTCTTTGGGTTTCACAGTCCTTACAGCCTGCTGCCTCCTAAGATGAAGTGATCTGTCTACCAGTGTTTACCTCCAGTCTCAAGAAAGCATCTATTGCCTTGCTTTGTAGACAAGAGTTGCTGGAAAACTGCCATTCAGATGAGCTGGGTTTACCTATAGAAGAATGCAGAGAGATAGCGTAGACTGGAGATTGCATGTAATTGTAATGCTGGTCCAGCTGAGGTGCCAGCTCTGGGACTCTGGATCCTGAGTAAGAACGAGCAGGCGCAAATGATAAAGCCTCATGGGGCACGAGCTGACTTTAGAGTCCAAGATTGAGGGTAGAACTGTTGGTTGCTTTCCGTCCTGGCGTTCTTTGGGCGTACAGGGCACACCCCTGAATCAGGTGCTCGTCGTTAGCACCGTGAGCTAGATCTCCGCTCTAAGTGCTCAGCCCCAAGCCCTTGCCCTACGCAGCCCTAATAAAATCCTGTGCACTAGAGCAAGTGACCTCTGCCAGTGCCTGTGAAAGTCATGCAGGTAAACCTTCCCCAGCTGCAGCTTCTCCCTTGTGGATGTTGCGCTGGCCTGGGATCTGAGGAGTAGATGCTCTGGTTGGCCAGCAGGGGTCAGACTTTCTTTCCTAAAGGTACCTAGAAGAATCACTTGCTGGGCACATTTTATGAGCTTCCAATAGTCAGTCAGTCTCTCTCTCTCTCTCTCTTTCTCTCTCTCTCTCTCTCTCTCTCTCATACACACACACACACACACAAACACATACTTTCTGGCCAATTCTCATGAACTTTTATTTATAATTGTTTGTGTGTGAGAGAGGGAGAGAGACAGAGACAAGGGAGAAAGACAGAACAGATAATGTTTCCATGTAAAATAGTACACATGAAGTTGTCACATGTGTCCACCTCATTTTTGAGACAACTCTTACTCAATCTGAAGCTCCCCAGTTCACCTAGACAGGCTGACTGGAGCCAAGCTGAGTGAGTGAGTCCCAGCCCACGTCCTCCATCCTGTACAAATCACTTCACTGAGCCATGTCTCCTGCTCCATGTCTTGTTTTTATTTTCCAAATATACTTACTGTGTGTTGGATTTGCTTATTATTATTCAGGAGAGGATGTGTCTTCTGTTTTGATTTTGTTGTTGTTGTTTTTTTGTTTTTTCGAGACAGGGTTTCTCTGTAGCTTTGGAGCCTGTCCTGGAATTAGCTCTTGTAGACCAGGGTGGCCCGAACTCACAGAGATCCGCCTGCCTCAGCCTCCCGAGTGCTGGGATGTTTCAAATTTTTAATAACTGGGTATTTAGGATTGAATTTTAAACTTCTTTACCAGACTTTTGGTCAGTAAAGCCTCAGACCCAAATGAGATTGAAATTTTAGCTTTGACTAGGTGATGAATGGTGCTTGACTCTCTGGTCAAACGAGGGTTTCTCCCTCCTCTCTCCTCGGTTGACAGTAACTAGCTCCAGTGAGACAACAAGCTGAGTCAGGGGTAAGCAGAACCCTGGAGGGAGACGAGCTGGGCTTCTAAGAGGCCCATGTGGCCCGCTGACCATGAGCCCTTCAGGCCCTGGGTTTCTTGGCCTTGCAGGCAAGCTCTGCTGTCCCTTGGGCTGCTTTTGTCCGCGAGTGCCCTGCCCTGGAAAGAAGAGGAGCTGGTGAGCTCTGCTGGAGTAGAAGGATCCACATGTGTGTCCCCACTGGTTTTCCAGACACTTAGCTCTGCACTCTGGCTGGATTGTAGTTTCCTGCCAGGCCTTGCTGGACACCAGCCACTTCCTCCAGAAGCTGGTTTACTCGCTAATTATGATAATCACTGGGCATCTGCAGGGGACTGAGTCCAGGGCCTTCCACGAACACCAGCCCTTCGAATGCTCAGGTTCCCGGTGTAAAATGGCTGTGACTGCACTTTACTCTTGCACTACAGCCAACCCTAGATCACCTACAAGACCTAGATCAGACCTTTGTAAATATCTGAGGTGTCGGTTAAGGGGTAATGACGAGGGAAGGGAGAAGCCTGTATGTGTCTAGTAAGATGCAGTTGTGTTTTTTTCCAGATTCTTTTGATTTCTGGTTGAGTGAGTCCAAGGTGGGATGTGTGTGTGGAGGGCCGGTGGTTCATGCAGCAGGAATTACTCTGGTCTGTGGCATGTAGGCGCACTGTCCTTACTTGTTGGTGGCATTTGAAAAGGCAGGATTGTGGAGGGCCCATTCCCTGCCGGCCACATCCTGCCCTGGAGTTGGCTTCTCCTTCCCTTGCTCTTCTGTAGCCTGTATCCTGTCCCTAATCCATGTCTCTGCTGCACACCATGCTATGTGGAGACGTTTAGTTACCGGGTCGCTGTGGGCATCATGTTTATTCATTTATGCAAGAATTGTGGAAGGGATGTCTTATTTTAGTGAACCGTATTTTTGGTTTATACTTCATCTTAGAAAGGCAAAGTAAGAATGCATATATTCATATAAGTAATGGATCTGCATCTCTCCTCCTTAAGTGTCTATGTATTTTTAGTTGACAGGTTAAAAGTCAATTGTTTGCTGTTCTCAATCTAGTCTCATGAATTTAGAGGTTGCAGATGTCTAAATCAAGCTGTGCACCGTTTCTGTGGTGGAAACAGTCTCCTCTAGCCAGTTTTCAGGTGTGCAGCGCTGTCAACTCTGGTCACCGTGATACACTAGATTTGTTGAGCCTTCTCCTCCTAACTGAACTTTTGTGTCCTTTGACCAACATCTCCTCAGTAACACCCACTGTCCACCACCCTGACCTCTGACCCCCAATAGCCTCCATTTTACTCCTCCCACTGAAGGTGACTTCTTTCGATTCCGTGTCTATGTGAGATAGGGATGAGTTTGTCTCTGCGTGGCTCTTACCGCCGAGTTGATTATTTTGTTTATGAAAGTACAGTGTGTCAGGGACAACCTGAAATATTGATGGGTCGTAGAGTCTTCAGCTCCCAAACACAGCCACTCTTATCTAGGTAGCCTTGCTCTTGTATTCTAGTTGTGCTAAGAATGCACTTCACAGGCTCTACCTCAGACGAGGGCCTATGTGCCTGCTGAGTAAATGTCGTCACAGTGTGTGCCACAAATCTCTAGAACCTAACCATCTTGTACAGCTCAAACTCCCCTCTCCCCTTCCATCGCCCATCTCTTCCATGAGGTCTCATTTTGTAGCCCAGGCCAGCCTGGAATTCATGACTTGTCTGCTTCTGCTTCCTAGGTACTGGCATTACAGGTGTGGCCACTGCTCACAGCCTGGGCCTCATTGTAAATATCAAGATAACAAAGCAAGTAAGATGAAGAGAGTTTGTTGCTTTGAATAAACAAATGTATTCAACTGGGGACTAGGAAAAAAGCCTTGTTTTTACCCCCTTCAAAGACTCCCTGAATATGTTGTGTTAAGGGCTGTGTCTCAGTGACTACCCCCTCAGAGACTCCCCGAATATGCTGTGTTAAGGTACTGTGTCCCAGTGACTACCCTTTCAGAGACTCCCCTAATATGCTGTGTTAAGGGGCTGTGTCCCGGTGACTACCCCTTCAGAGACTCCCCGCATATCCTGTATTAAAGGACTGTGTCTCAGTGACTACCCACTTCAGAGACTCCCCAAATATGCTATGTTAAGGGACTGTGTCTTAGTGACTACCCCTCTGAAGGCAGAGGCTCCTGCATATCCTGTATTAAGGGGCTATGTCTCACTGACTTTAGTACATTCTAGTTGTTACTGTGGTGGCCGAAGCCCCTGGAGAAGCAGGGTTTGAACCCCCTTCACTCGATCACATCTTCCCAAACCACCCGATTGTTTTCCTCTCCTTACCCTCACCCTTGACCTCTCTTTTCCCAAAATTGTTCTTATTCTTAGATCAAGAAGTCAGAACTATAATATATGTATGTACAATATATATATTATATGTAGTTAAGAGCAAAAGAATTGGACACCCCAGGAAAGCCAAGTTAAAGTGCTCTACAGAAAACCTACCCCCATCCCCACGAAGGGCTCTCTAAATTATGAAGAAGGGATGACGAAGAGCTTTACTGCTGGGTTTTGCATCTCAGCATTTGATTTGGAAGACTTCAGTCTTTAAATATTGCTCTATTTAAAGTAGTCGCCTAACGTTTGTGGGTGGGAGATGACAAAACTGGACTGAGTTGAAAATCCCTTGCAACATGATTCTGCCCCGGGGCAGCAGCTGTGAGGACAGCTAGGATGCGTTCACAGTGGGGGGCACCTGTTGTGGTCATGGGGTGTGGGGCAGGGCAGAGAAGCAAAAGGAAACAGTGAAGATCACAGTCTGTTGAGCACTGACTCCCCAGACCCTCTGAGGCTAGAGTGCAGCCTGGTGCCAGGCTGGATGTACAGAGCTGAGCACCCCACATGAGAAGGGGGTATCAGCCAGGTCCTCAGCTTGCTGTTATACAACACACAGACATGTAGTACATGTCCACACACACATACATGCACAATATTAACACTCAAACTTATGCACTCGTGTGTGCGGTATGCACACACACACACACACACACACACACACACACACACACACACACACACACACACACAAAATACCTTTCTTAGCTGAAGGACCTTCCAAAAGCAGAGCAGGGCCAAATCAGTCCGATTCTGAGCAGGGTCTGACTCTGTAGCCCAGAGATGAACAGAGTTTGCCCATCCGTAGCAATAAACAACTGAGAGTCATATTGTGAGGAACTCAGTTTTAGTTTGTTTGAATTGTTTCTTGAATTACCAAACCCATATTAATCACTATATTCATATGCAGCATTCTTCTCTTTTGAAGTCATAGACATTAATGGGTTTTGGCACTGCTTCTCTCGGTGTGAGATCGCAGCAGGGAGAACCCAGACTTATCCGTCCACTTAAAATAGCACTTGGAGCCTGGATGGGCCCCGGTAGCTTAAGCTGTATCCAGAAGTGGACTGAAGGGGATGCTGTGTTTTGCCATCTAGCACATCATGTGCTCAGTTATTTCCTGGCCTCCCCCGGCCGCTCCTCTCTCTGTAGACAGTTGATGAAGCCCACTGAACATAGCTCCAGTACAGTTACACCTGCTTCCTGTCTAATGACGCCCAGACGTGAATAACAGGGGCAAGATTTTTACAGTGTTCTTAAGCCACTTAGGTAAATGAAGACAGGAGAGGGTAATGGGGTTCAAGGGCTAGTTCAAAGTCCATTATATGCATGTATGAAGAAGCCACGGTGAAACCCAGTATTCTGTACAATCAGTATGTGCTAGCTAAAACTGTGACTCTGCGTTACAGGATGCAACTGACTGCGAGGACGAGGCCTTCATCCCCAAGGTCTCCCGACTTCCTGCAGCCCCTTCCTTTCCTCATAAACCATGATTGTTGACTTTCTTACCAGCACCACTTCCATTCTTCTAAATAACTTGCAGTTGCACATTAGTGAAGTTCTCTGATGAGAGCTGACATAGTGGTAGGTTTTAGGTAATATGATAAAGCAAACTCATTGAAATGCTGCCTAAATTTTCTTCTAAATTTGGCCTGGGGGCTTTAAGCTGACCCCTTGGGACTTTATCAATAAAATATAAGGATATGGCTAAATATGGTACAGTATGTTTATTTAGAGCATAGATCAGAAGCCAGCTTCACTGCCTAGCTGTATAATGTTGGATAGTTTTTATGAAAGTCGGCCTCATGAAAGGCTCTGCTCCGGCTGGAGACTTGGCTCAGTGGGCAAAGGCACTTGTCTCCACCAAGCCTGATGACTTGAGTTCCAGTCCTGGGACCCACATGATGGAAGGAGAAAAACATATTCTATAGGTTGTCCTCTGACCTCCACATAGGTGCCATGGGATGAATACACACACACACACACACACACACACACACACACACACACGTAGATGGAAGTTTGTGTCCTACCTGGTCTTGCAGCCATGCCAAAGAAACACACAAAGGCTTATATTAATTATAAACTATTTGTCCTCTTAGCTCAGGCTTACTAATAACTAACTTAAATTAACCCATAATTCTTATCTATGATTAGCCACGTGGCTTGGTACCTTTTCTCAGTAAGGCATTCTCATCTTGCTTTCTCTGCTTCTGGCTGGTAACTGCATTTCTGCCTTTCCTCTTCCCAGTATTCTCTTAGTCTGGTCGTCCCGCCTATACTTCCTGCCTGGCTACTGGCCAATCAGTGTTTTATTAAACCAATACTAACAACAAATCTTTACAGTGTACAAGAGCATTATCCGACAGCATGCACGAACACACACACACACACACACCCTCACACACACACACAGAGGCTGGGGACGGAGGAGGGATAAAAGAATCTTCTCTAAAGGTGAGACTTTAATAAGTTGATACTTGCCCTGTAAGCATTAGTTGAGGTGGAGCCAGGTAAGAGTCAGTTGTATCAAGGGGAAAGTTATATTTTATTTGGTTATTGAAATAGGATATCCTTCTATAGCCCATGCCAGTCTAGAAATACCTATGTAGCATAGAACACACACATTCTCTCTGTGTGTCTCTGTCTCTCTCTCTGAAGTCACTGGTCCTCCTGACTGAATTACAGGCAAGCTCGTGAGCCATCCATCTACCTTCAGAAGTAACACTTTTGATGATAAATGCTAAAGGATAATGTTTCACATGGGACATTTTATATTTGATTTGCCTTTTGTCCTTTTTAATTCTCTGCAGGCTTTCGTGGAGGCACAGAACAAGATCACGGTGCCGTTTCTTGAGCAGTGTCCAATCAGAGGATTGTACAAGGAGAGAATGACTGAGCTGTATGACTACCCCAAGTACAGCTGCCACTTCAAGAAAGGAAAGCGGTACGTGAGGGTGCCTGCATGCCGTCCCTTTTTACTTTCCAGCTTGGTGTTTTCTTTCTTTCTTTCTTTTTTAAAAGTGTGTGTGTGTGTGTGTGTGTGTGTGTGTGTGTGTGTAGTGTGTGTGTGTGTGTGTGTAGTGTGTGTGTGTGTGTGTGTAGTGTGATATGTGTATGCATTGGTGTGTGGGAGAAGGAGGGAATGTGCACATGACAGAGGGTGACATTAGGTTTCTTCCTTTATTGCTTTTTACCCTTCCTTTCATTTTCCTTGAGACAGGGTCTCTACGTAGCTCTGACTGTTCTGGGATTCACTGTGTAGGCCAGACTGGCCACAAACTCACAGAGATCTACCTGCCTCTGCGTCCTGGGGGCTGTGAGTAAAGCCATTCACCACAACTCCCTGCTTCTACCCCTACTGAGGGACAGGGTCCCTTTCACACCCTGGAGTTTACCAGTGCTGGGTTATGACATGAACCATAGTGCCTAGCTTTTATGTCAGTGTTGAAAATTCCAGCTCAGGTCTTCATGCAGTGAGCACTTTACACACTCAGCCATCTCTACAGCTCCCATGAATGGCCAAGTACAGGTCAGGTAGCGCAAGCCTTTAATCTGAGCACTTGGGAAGCAGAGGCAAGTGGATCCCTGTGAGTTCCAGACCAGCCGTGACTACTTAGTGAGACCATGTGTCAAGCAAATGAAGTATACCTTTGCACTAACTTACCAGCTTATAAAAGGAAGCGATTCTTGTGTTTGAACCTGAGAATAGTTTTTGTACTATGAAGTGCTGTTCATTCATATTTATAAAATAGCAGCTAAGACACTGGGCAGTGATATAGCCAGTGAAAGTAGGTTATGGAGAATCCTCATTTTTGTGGTTAGTTGGCGAGCCTGTGATTCATAAACAATGGGGGAGATTTGGTTCCACCTAATATTAACTTTGGCTTGTAGTTCTTGAGAACATTTAGTATATGTACTTTTTTTGATCCAAGAATGGGCCACAAAGTAGACCCTGTGAATTTAGCCCTCCTGTTTATCTCTTTCTTGCAGCCACTTGAACATGATCTATTGTTCTTCGGATGCACCTCACGTTTCCTCTGGAATTTCTTAGGGCCTCCCCATCTCACACAGATCGTAGCAAAGTAGAGCCAGTGTGCCAAACCCTGCCTACGACCTGTTTTTATAATTAAGTCTAACTGGAGCACAGTCCTGCCCATTTGTTTGGTTGTTTGGTGAGCGTGGTGACTTTGTGGCCCACGGAGTCTGAATGCACAGACCCTTCTCTTTGTAGAAGTGCGATGACCTTCACACCTGGCTGCCAGCCAGGCTGTGGAAGCCGGCCAGAGTGTTACGGTGGGAAATCTGCTTTCTTCTCCATTTAGAAGAAGTAGGCACGGCTTTATTTGACTGCCAGTGTTATTTTTAGCAAACTGGTCTTCATTTGCCACTAGCTCACATACCAAACTACAGTAAATTATTTGCATACAGAAAGAAAGCCGTTCAAGTAATAAACTGTCACATAGGAAGCCGGAGGGACTTCCATCTCCTCTCCTGTCCCTGTCTCGGCTTGATTGCAGCCATTTCTTTCTGTGTGTGGTCTTGTGAAATTTGCTTCTTCATGTGTTTGATTCTTCTCCACAAACGGAAAATACCATAGCTAAATACAGGGAATTTCTGTCCCCAGGTATTTTTATTTTTACAATACAGGTTTGCAGAACCAGCGTGTACTGTATGTGCAAGACTCCTTAGAGGGGGAAGCCAGGGTGTTCCTCGACCCCAACACTCTGTCGGATGACGGCACAGTTGCACTCCGAGGTAAGTGCTGCACGCTGGCCCTCGGGAGTCCTTGCAGCATCACTTGGAGCTCGGAAGTCTTGAGATTCCAGGCTGGGTGTGAGCCATATTGTAGAACAGATGCACACAGTATCAGGAAAGCTAACTTTGCACACTGTATTTAGAACACATGGATAGTCACATTCATCTTTCTCACCCTGATGGCATGCAACAGAAATGGAGAATAAGTCACACTAGACCCCAATTAACTTCTGGGATGTTGAATTAGCATTATCATTTCCCATAACATCTGAGACCCATCTGACTAGAAACACTTAGACCCTCTTGCAAGAAACTTCCAGCTGTGCATGGAATGTTCAGCTATAAATGAGGGAGAGTGATCAAAGTATTAAAGCCTAGGTAGTTCACAGTTAGAATTAAAAGCAAAAACCCCCAGTCTTGTGGAACTGAACCTCTTGGTACCCTGTCTCTGAAGATGTTACCATACAACCTGAGTCTAGGTGCATCTTGCCTGCCGGTGCTCCACGTCTGCAATAACTGCTCCCAGTGTTGCCTCCTCTGCAGGCTGTAGAGAAGATAAACCTCGGTTTGTGCTATGAGTGGATTTTTAGGATAAGGAAAAAGTGGGTTATTCTAGAGTCCTATGGTTTAGTAATTTCATGGTTAAATTACTCCTTGACATGCCAACTGTTCCTAATGAGTAAGGCTGAGTGTCTCTCCTATATTGTCCATTGGTCTATGCTAAAGCACATGCAGGTTGACTCTCTAGAATTGAACAGTGGTGGTGTCTGCCACTTAGTAGGAGGGGAATAACAGACCCATTTCACTGGATCCATACAAAGACCTTTATGCAGGTATTTCCTGCCATTTCTAGCTGTGCCTCTATTACTTGGTGGTCCTCTTCGTCCCTCCCAAATAGGCTTAGTGTGTTTTGGAAGTGAGGTACTGACTATCTTGATAAGAGTATATTAGTATTTTCATGAATCTGAGCCTGTGGTTTAGAATTATTTTAATGCTATGGTTCCAAGGTAGTCGTGTATCCTGTATTAGAATCCATGTGGCTTTCACTAAAGTCTGCCTTGCAGCCCATCCGGGAGGGCTGTGTCCAAATACCTCTCACCCCAGTGATGCAGTGCAATGGTTTCTTTAGGTGTCTGCTGCAAATGAGGACATGATTGACGCAAAGGTGAACTAGGCCTGAGACCTGGCATATGATTCCTTACATATGATTTTAGTCAAAATACTTTTTTCTTTTTCCCTGAAAATTTTCAATAAGTGTGTTAGCAGATTTTAAAGTAATTTCCTACTAATTAAAGCTCCATGGTAATAATTGAGCCTCCTGTAAATTTTAGATCCCCTAATAAAGTTTAGCAAGCTTCCCAGGAAATCACTGGTATCTGAATCTTACTCTACGAGGATAACTTGATAACATGAACTATAAAAGCCAACATAAAGCAGGTTGATGGGAGCCTTGTTGGGACCCCAAAGACTTAGACCTGGCATATCAGTCCACCGAGAGGTGCTTTCTGCTTCTATCAGAATGTGCACACCAGGATCCTTCCTTGCAAACCCTCCAGCTATATTTACCTGGGCCTGTGATGTCATGGTGCCAGTAATGCTTCGAAATGAGGCTATAAAGACTGATCTCAAATGCTTTGGAGTCCTTCCCAAAAGTTACTTAATGGGTACAAGTTAATTCTGTTATATGCTATGTATCATAATTCAGTCAGTACTATAAAGGCAGATTTCCCCCTACTTATTCCCTTTAGGGCATAAATAAAATATGCTGCTTGTCCCAGATGAGCTCTGCTTTTAACTGAGCTACTCATTGAAATATAAAAATTTCAAAATGGAAGTATCTTAATGGGCATATAATCCGAGGTGTCATTTTATAAAGGAAGAAAGTATGACCTAGGGAGGTTAAGGGACCTTGTCGTCGTAATGGTAATTCCTTCCAGACCTCAGCTGAGCCCAGGTTTCCTCCATTGCCTTGTTCAGTCTCCAGGCTATTTCAGGCAGCTTTGGTAGTGTGGACGATGACAGTAGACAAGATGAACAGTTAAATGTCACATCTGACTACTTCTGTGCCCCGTAGGTTATGCCTTCAGTGAAGATGGTGAATACTTTGCCTATGGTCTGAGTGCCAGTGGCTCAGACTGGGTGACGATCAAGTTCATGAAAGTCGATGGTGCCAAAGAGCTTCCTGATGTGCTGGAGAGAGTCAAGTTCACCTGTATGGCCTGGACCCATGACGGCAAGGGGATGTTCTACAACTCATACCCGCAGCAGGATGGGAAGAGTGACGGTATGTGAACAGCGCTTCAGGGAAGCACGTTATAGGAGACCATGTGGCTTCTTATGACTGAAAAGGAAGCTTATTTGATTGACATTGTGTGTCTAACCTTTTCACATTGCAGCAGCGTTGTTGTCCACAAATACATGCAATCAAGTTACCAAACATACTCTTTCACACATTGTTTATTATTTTATATTTGGCTCCATTCATTGACTGCATGCGGCCCCAGGTGCAGTAGCAGCCTGGCGGCCACAGGTAGATTAGTTAGTCATTGTGATTGGTTTAAGAAGACCGTGTCTCTCAGCTATTATTTTGCTGTTCCTTTTTTATTTTATTTTATTTTTTGGTGCGGTATGTAAAAGTCTCTCAGACAACAATGGAGGGGTTTATGATTGATATAAGCAGTTCATATTGTGCGTCCTACCAGTGTTCCTTAAAAAGTGAGTGTCCTTAAAGATTATAAAGCGTTTTTTACATTTTGGTAATATTATGTATTGCCCTGATAGCTTACTACATTTTCACAATGAGAAGATAAAGTTTAGTCTCTTAATAGTTGCAAAATCAGCAAATATACATGAATTACTTTATGGTAATAGGCAGCTGGTGCCTAACATTTATTTTTTAGAAAAATGCATTAATTCATAGCAGAATTAAAAGGTACACACATGTATCTTTGGTGTATTTACCAGAGTGAGGAATAATTAATAACTTAATTAGCAAACCTGCCATAACACATCATCATTTTTACCCAGAGTCTGTAGTTTATATTAGGTTTAATTTGTTGTTGTTGTTGTTGGATTTTTCAAGACAGTCTTTCTCTATGTAGCCCTGGTTGTCCTGGAACTCACTCTAGACCAGGCTGGTTGCGAACTCACAGAGATCCACCTGCCTCTGCCTCCTGAGTGCTGGGATTAAAGGTGCGTACCACTCCTGGATTAGGTGCTCTCTTGACATTGTACCTCCTGTGCATGTTATGGCATGTCCCCAGTGTAGTGTTACGGGGATGACTTTCATTGCCTCAAAAGTATTTTATACCCTACCTTGTTCTTTCTCCTTTCCTGATGCCTGGCGGCCCATGATCTTTAATTTTTTTTCCTTTTCAGACAGGGTCTTACTGTGTTGCCCAAATTGACCTTGAACTTAGATGTTTCTGTTTTAGCCGAGAAGTACAAGTGACAGGCTTGTGCCACCGCACTGGTCACACTGGCCTTTTCTGTCTGGTTTAGTTCCATAGATGGCGCTATACAGAATATAGCCCCTTCACATCAGCTCCTGTCCTTATTTCTTTGTTCCATACGCCATGATTCTTGCCCTCCTCCTTTTATTTTTTTATCTATTTTTTTTTTTGTTTTTAGTTTTTCAAAACAGGATTTCTCTGTGTAGCCTTAGCTGTTGTCTTAGGGTTTTAGTGTTGTGAAGAGACACCATGACCACGGTGATTCTTATAAAGAAAACATTTAGTTGAGGGGGCTCGCTTACAGTTTCAGAGGTTGAGTCTATTTTGATCATGAAGGAGAGTGTGGCAGCATGCAGGCAGACATGCTGGAGCTGAGAGTGTCACACTGAGGGAAGCTTTATGCAAGAGACCTCAAAGTCCGCCCCCACAGTGACACACTTCCTCCAACAAGGCCACACTTCCTAATAGAGCCACTGCCTTTGGGGGGCATTTTCTTTTCAAGCCACCACAGCTGTCCTGGAACTCACTCTGTAGACCAGGCTGAACTCGAACTCAGAAATCCCCGTGCCTTTTGAATGCTGGAACTAAAGACGCGCACCGCCATGCCTGCCTGTCTCTTTCCTTTTTCCTGGGTGGTCTCCTGCTTCAGCACTTATGTGCCAAGTTGCTGTCATGGGTAGATCTCCTTGCGGACGTTTGTGATGAGTTCTGAGTAGCACAGCTGCCAGATGTGAGGTGAGAAACCGCAGAACCATCCTCCCCCAAAGCCTGTGCCCACCAGTGTCTGAGTGTGCTCAGGGTTGGGTAGCTCTGTAGTAGGTACCTCTTGTTAGGATCTGTTTCCTGGTAACACATGATGCAGAGCCCTTACTGCCTCTGATGTACTATTTGATTGGCTTTTAGTTTTCTTTTTTTTTTTTTTTTTTGAGCCTTACCAGTTCTTTGCCTGCTTTAGTTAACAGCCCTCTGTCATTGGTACTTTGCTAAGATTTTGTTCCGGTCTGTGACTTCTCTCTCTCCCATTAGGATCTTTGGCCAAGTTTAAGTTTTTAATTTGAATGGTTGAGTTCATCAATGACCTTTACAGTAAAATCTAAAGAGTAACTCTTACTCTAAGCCCACCTGCATTTTTCCTACTTTATCTTACAGGAATTTTATAGTTCAGGTTTTATATTTTGGTCTATGATCTTCTTTGAGTTAATATTTGTGAGGAATGTAAAGTTTATCTCTAGATTTGCTTTTTTTTTCTGGTATCATTTGTGAAAAGCTAGTGTTTATTACACTATATTTCCTTTGATCATTTAATAAAGATCAATAGACTATTTATGTGGGTCTATTTCTAGGCTCTTAATTCTGTTGCTAAACTTTTTCCTCATTTATTTCGCTTGTGCCACATATCGGGAATCCTGCAGCATTTTCTTCATTTTTAAATTTTAGGTTATAAATGGTGTCATCCTGATACCTTTATATGTTTTTATTATTATACGTTGTTCTTGCTCTATCCCACCCTCTCCTCCCCTCCAGCTAATTCCTTCTTCCTCTGTTTAGTTTCCTTTTCTATTTTCCACAGCCGACTATGTCCCACCTTCTTTTTAGTCTTTTATTTTTTAAAAAAAGCCTTGCTATGTAGACCTGGCTAAACTTTAGATTAGCTATAGTTGCCTTTGCCCTGGAGTGCTGGGATGACAAGTTCACACTGCCATCCCAGATGGCAGCAAGTCTTGAGGTTGTACAGCATCAGTCCCCCAACCTTGGTCTTCATCTTCAGGGCTGTTAGTTATTTTGAATCTTCATGTTCCTCCACGTATACTTTGGAATCAGTTTGTTCATGTCTTACTTTGGGCTCTGTTGCTATGATAAAGACCATGATCAAATGCAATTTGGGGGAGGACAGGGTTTATTTCACCTTAACATTTCAGGGTAGCACTCCATCACTGAAGGAATTCAAGGCAGGAACTGAAGCAGAGACCATGGAGAAATGCTGCTTACTGGCTTGCCCCTTATTTTGCTTTCTTGTGTACTCCAGAACCCAAGGGTAGCACTACCACAATGGGCTGGGCCTTCCCACATCATCAGTCAAGAAAATGCCTTCATCGGATTGCCTGTGGGCATTTTTACAATTGAGGTTCCTTTCTCCAGATAACTTGAGATTGTGTCAAGGTGACAAAAAACCAAACAAACGAAACCACCAGGACGGTCCCTATCCATGGCTTACCATACTGGAATCTGGAGTTGTTTCTATGAGTTGGGTCCAGAGAAACTGATGTGCTGGTAGCACTGAGCCTTCCTCTCCATGAGCGTGGAGATTCTCTGTGTTAGTTATTTTAGTTCTTTGGAATGGTTTATAATTTTCCTTATATAGACCTTGTACATACTTTGTTAGATTTATAGTGAATTCTTTCCTTTTGCTGGTTGCTATGGTAACAGTTCCTCATTTGTTGCTGGTGTGTAGGAGCATGACTGACTTGCCTGTTAACCTTGTGTCTTGCCGCCATAACACTAAACCTTTGAAATGTTCTTAGCATTGTGTGATGGACGTAGTGGAGATTTTCTTGAAACTGCCAACTGTATTTCAGCGAACATGTTTTATTCCTCAGGGACAGAGACATCCACCAATCTCCACCAGAAGCTCTGTTACCACGTCTTGGGGACAGATCAGTCAGAAGATGTTTTGTGTGCTGAGTTCCCCGATGAGCCCAAATGGATGGGGGGAGCCGAGGTATTGTATACTGTAAAATTTCATCCTCAAAGACCTTGTCGCATGGTTCACATATAAATATTCCTGTGATGTGGTAGTAGATGTCTCATAGATGGCAGAAGTATAAGAATGTTCTTAAAATAGTGCCATTCAAATTGATTATTAATAATGAAGATGGTAAACCTTTTAATTGTTAATTTCAACATTAAAATCTTTTCTTATTCTTTTATTACATCCCAAGTGTGGTTTCCCTCCCTTCCTCCTAGTATTTCTCCCCCTACCCCAATCTCCTCTCTGCTCCAGACCTACCCACCTCTCAGAAAAGAGTAGGCCTCCTAGGACAGTAACCAAATATGGCATACTATGCTACCATAATATCAGGCACAAACTTCATATCAAGGCTAGACGAGGCGACACAGTAGGATGAAAAGGGTACATCAAACAGGCAAAAGTGTTAGAGACAGCCCGCACTTCCACTGTTAGGGATCCCACAAAAACAGCAAGTTACTCAGCCATAACATGCATGTCGAGGACCTAGGTCAGACCCTGCAGGCTCTCCGATCTCTTCGAGACTCCATGAATCCCAGCCAGTTGATTCTGTGGGCCATGTTCTCCTGGTGTCCCCTGACCCCTCTAGTCCTCTGGTCCTTCTTCCCTCCTCCTCTGCAGGACTCTCTGAGCTCTGCCTAATGTTTGGCTGTGGGTCTCTGCTCTGCTCCCATCAGTTGCTGGATAAAGTCTGGCTTCTTTGATAACGATTCTTCTCGGCTCTGGTTCCAAAACACTGCAGGGAGGATACGCTGTAGGGTGAAGGCTTTGTGGCTGGGTTGGTGTCCCAATCCCTCTACTTGAGGCCTTGCCTGGTACAGAAGATGGCCGGTTCAGGCTCCGTGTCCCCCGTTACAAGGGGTCTTTGCTAGGGTTACTCTTGTAGAGTCTATGGAATTTCCATTGCACTAGGTTTTCACCTCACCCCCAAAACACTCCCCAGTTCTAGTCATTTCAGTATTCCCCTCCCCCACTTGTTTCCTCCTGTCCCCCACAGGCAGTACCCACCCCGAGTCCACCCTCAAATCTATTCTGTTTCCCCTTCCCAGAGAGATTCTTGCATTCCTCCTTGAACCATCCTTGTTACTTAGCTTCTTTGGATTTGGTTCTCCTTTACTTTATGTTGTAAAAGGCATGCGGGCTGCATCCTTCCGTCCGGCTCTCGGCCGTCGAAATAATTACACAGAAACTGTATTCATTTAATTACTGCCTGGCCCATTAGTTCTAGCCTCTTATTGGCCAACTCTCACATCTTGATTAACCCATTTCCATTAATGTGTATCGCCACTTGACTGTGGCTTACCGGCATGAGTCTAAGCAGCCTCCGTCTTGACTAGGAGAATCATGGCATCTGCCACACTTCCCTTCTCCCCAGCATTTTGTCCTGTCTACCCTGCCTACCTGATTTCTGCCCTATCAAAAGGCCAAGGCAGTTTTCTTTATTCAACCAATGAAAGCAATACAAATGCAGAAGCACCTCCTACATCAACTTTATGGCTAATATCCACTTATGACTGAGTACATACCATGTTTGTCCTTTTGGGTCTGGGTTACCTCACTCAGGATAGTCTTTTCTAGTTCTGTTCTTTGCAAATTTCCTGATGTCATTGATTGTTAACAGCTGAGTAATACTTCGTTGTGTAAATGTACTACATATTCTTTATCCATTCTTCAGTTGAGGGGCATCTAGGTTGTTTCTAGTTTCTGCTTATTGCAAATAAGTTGCTTTGAACATAGTTGAACCTTGTGGCATGGTAGAGTCCTTAGAGTATATGCCCAGGAATTGTACAGCTGGGTCTTGAGGTAGGTTGATTGCCAATTTTTTTGAAAAACCACCATTTTTATTTCCAAAGTGGCTGTATAAGTTTGTATTTCCAACAACAGTGTTCCCTTGCTCCACATCCTCTCCAGCATGACTGTCACTTGTGGTTTTGATCTTAGCCTTTCTGACAGGTGTAAGACGGAATCTCAGAGTCATTTTTATTTGCTTTTTCCCGATGGCTAAGGATCAACATTAAAGTTTTAATAAAAACAAGCAATGCTTATTGTTATGCCCAGATTACAGAGTCCCCCCCAAAACCAGCAAGGAAACTGAGTCCCATACATGAAAGTAAGAGCCTTTATTCAAGTTTGAACTCAGACTGTCCATGCGTCCAATGCATTGGCACGATCAGAGAGCCCCTAGCTCAGTTGGGGTGGGGTTTTTATAATAGCAGAGGTTGTGGTAAGGGATTTCTTAAGTTCAGGACCCTTGATTGGCTGACATTTGCATAGGGGTGCCCTGGTGAAAAGGGATGGGTGTGTGTCGGGCTAAGGGACATCAGCTTGGAACACTGGGGATTTCCTTTGGAACGTTAGGTATTCTCCCTTATGATGGTCCATTCCTGGGTGGTCTCAGTAACCTGAAACTCAGGCCTCTATTACGCTTGCCGTGCTGGGCCCTATACTCATGTGTAAAAGTAGATGGTGTTGTAAAGAAAAGTGTGAACAGTCAGAGATCAGCCCTGGAGTTTTCTCAGTTGTTCCCTGCTGCCCAGGCAAGTGTGTAGAGAGCCTCTTCCATGTGCTTTCTTCATCCATATTTTCTCCTAAGGCATCTTTTAGATATTTTCCCACTTTATGAATATTCGTACATTCCTTGGGGCAGTCTTAACTGTAATTACTGAAATGATATGGTCTTGTATCGCCATGTGGCAGTGGCTTACCGGCAGAGTTTCGGCATGTCTGACTCTAGCAGTGGCTCCAAGGTGTCCGTCTAAGAAGGCGGAGGCCTTCATCCTCCCATGCTATAGGCCAAACTAGTTTCTTTATTCATTAAGCAACACATAGACAGAAGGACCCCCACACCAAGTTACTACCATCATTTTTCTCACGTTTGCTTTTATCTCCCATCTCAGTAGACTGTTTCTTGTTAACTTCTTGCTGTGTGATTTCCCTGGTGCTTATTTATACAAATAGTGCACATTTTCACCTTTATCTGAGTGAAAACAATTGGGAGGTTATGTTGCCAAAAAATTAAAATGTTAAGCTGTATATATTTCTCTTTACCTTTTTGGACAAGAGTATTAATGAGGGAAACTTAAAATAGTATATTTAGTATTCAAATTTTATTCCCTCTGACGTCTTCATAAAATAGAAAACTTGATCTCCTAGAGAACTTGTGAACATTAGAAATAATAATTTCATAGCAGCAGAACATTTTTGCTTTGTTTTGTTTTGAAATGGTCTTGTTCTGTAGCCCAGGCTAGCCCTGAGCTCACTTTATAGCTGAGGATGAACGTGATTTATGACCTTACCGCTTCTCACTCCAGAGTGCTGGGTGGAGGGGTGTATGCCTCCACGCCAGGCTTGTGTGGTGTTGAATCAAACCCAGGTCTTTGTGCATGCTGGGCAAGCACTGGTCCCACTGAGCTACAGTCCTACTCCCAGAATATCTATTTCAATCCATTTTATTTGGTTGATATGATTGCACGAATGTTGAAATTGAACACCAGTATTCTTAATCCATGAAGGGAAGAAAAGGAGAGCTTAACACACAACCGCTGGCACAAATCTCTGCCCGCGTCTGGTAGAAGCAGCTGGATTTGTGCCAGATTTTTTTTTTAAACTTTAAAAAGTATAGAATAATATATATATGTACATATACATATATATAAACAAAATTTAACATCTTAAGGCAGTGACATCAAGTATATTTACATCCATTTGCAACCATCTCCTCCATCCATCTCGACAACTTTTTTATCTTGCAAACCTGAAACTCACTGCCAATTAAAATTATTTCTTCCCCTTATCTTTCTTCCACCACCTGACAGCTGCTTCTCCACTTGCTGTGTGTGTGTGCGTGTGTGACCTCTCTGTGTTTCTCTGTGACTGGTCCTCCACTTCCTGTCTGTATGTGTGACCACTCTCTGTTCTCTGTGGCTGCTCCTCCACTTCCTGTGTGTGTGTGTGACTATTCTGTGTTCCTTGTGGCTGCTCATCCACTTCCCGTCTCTGTATATGTGACTATTCTGTATTCTTCTGTGTCATTTTGTAATTAGCACATGTCACTCACCTGGTCCTCAAGATTCATGCATGTTGAAGACTCCCCTTTCGAAAGTTTTGATGCTGAACACGATTTCACTATGTGTGTATACATTTTTCTTTATTCATCTATCCAGAGATACAGGGGTGGGGGTCTACCTGTAGTATTACGATGCTGCTGCTATGAGCACCTAACATTTACAAATAGGAAGTATCTCGTATATACATTTAGCTAAGCAAACAAAAAGAAAGGCAATTTTAAGTACTTGTGGTCATCCTATCATCTTTTAGTCAACGTGACTGTGTTAACCTAATGCTTAACATGGTCTGGACCACGGAGTTGAGGAGGAGGTGACTGCTTCATGCATAGACAGCATCAAGTCCCTGCACAGATATTATTAACATGCAGACCACAGCCAGAATTACTGATGGATGGATGGATGGATGGATGAAGTCCCAAACTGTTTGTCCTTATGAGCATTGTGCAGCTTGCCTCTCTTATCAGAAAGAAAGAAAAAGGCCACACAAAATAACAGCAAAGACCATTTACTACACAGATGTAGTAAGTTGAAATAAGTAAACAAACAAGTAGTCAAAGTCCTTTTTTTTTTCCTGTCCTAGGGCCCTGAGGGTCTGTGGGTGCAGGATGTACCAGTGTCTCAGTGTTCCTGTCCCAGGGCCCTGAGGGTGTGGGGTTCACCAGTGTCTCTGTAGTCTGGGGAGCTTGTTGACTGAGAAGATGACTTCTGCATGTGAGTGAAGGGGGCACAGTGTCCATGCTTGGGGTGAGGCTGGAGAAGTGCTGTAGGGCAGGCGGGCAGGTGGTAGTCACTAGAGTTCATTGCAGTGCAAGTTGAAATCTAATTTCTCTGCTGTCTTCCTTTGCCAGCTTACTTGGGTGTCAGGCCGGGTAGGGAAGGTGTACTTCTCATTTTAGTTTCCCCAATAGCCATAAAGGAACGAATCGGAAGAAGGGGTGGGGTGTCCCTTGCCCACAGCCATTTGCTGGCTGCTCAGCTGTGGCATGTGTCCGGGTGCCAGCTTCCCAGTGTCACTCTTCTGTAGTTCTGGGGCCTCTGCCCTTGTCCCTGGCTAGCCATTGCATCCTCCTGGGGTGTTTTTGCAAGGTGCATACCTTTCAGCAGGGCTCTGTCAAGACGACTGAGACCAGCAGCTTTCCTGGTGCCCCCCGTCCCACATCTGTGGACCACCTGGTCCCTCAGGCTGTGATCACCACTGCTTCTTCACCTGCCTTCCAGGGACCTCAGGCCACCTCTGTTCACAGTTCCTCCTGTGCAGTCGCACTGCAGTGCCTTCCTGGGCCCCGGGGCATAGCACAAAAATATCAGCTGTCATTTGACTGGATGGGAAGATGTCGGTTCTTTGGTGTACATGATGAAGTGAAGTTGAAGGGCACTGGAGGAGAGAAGCTGTTGTTTTTTAGATTAGCTCAGACCTCCCCAGCCAAAAGCTTTATTATTTTGAAGTCATTTATGAACATTTCAGGTTGAGACAACAACCAAAACCCAAACGGAAATCCCCACATCCTGAGGCAGTGTTCCCAGCAGGGGGTGCTGCAGAGCAAAGATTGTGGAAAAGCATAAAAGCTAGAAGCCTGCGGACAGCTGAGTCGCACACTGGGGTCCTAACTCTGTCGTCACACCTTATTTCTGAAAGATTTTTTTTGTGGCAATCTTGAATCTTAATATTTATCACATATAGCCATAAGCTATTTTTACACATTGACTTGTGATCCTTTATAATTAAAAAATACACACTTGTATACACAATTATACATGTTACACATATATTCACATGGGAAATTCATACACATACACACACAACGGGCATGTAGCGTGCCCTGGAGAGTGGTTGGCGTTCTCATTGTAGTGATCTGAATGATAATGGCCCCCGGAGGCTTTTGTATTCTTGGCCTCCACTTGGTGAACTGTTTGGGAAGGATTGGGAGGTATGGCCTTGTTAGAGGTGGTGTGTCACTGGGGGTGGCCCCATTCGCTCTCTGGTGTGGATCTGATGTATGCTTTCGGCTCCTGCCCCAGCGCCATGCCTGCCCCACCTGCCTGCTGTCATTCTCTCTCCCATGATAGGCATGGACTCACTCTCTGAAACTGTAAGCAAGCCTCCAATTAAATGCTTTGTTTTATAACTTGCCTTGGCAGTGGTGTCCCTTCACAGCAACAGAAAAGTATCCAAGACATCCTAGTGACACTCCAGTAGAGAGAGCTGTTTAACCTTTCCCAGCAGGTATCAATGGCAAATAGCTTCCTGATGGGACTTAGTCCACTTCCCCTTCGTGGTGCTTGATTGCCTCTGGTTGAGTTTGCGCGGGTCCCGTGTACTGCCCCAGTCTGTATAAACTCACATGTGCATCAGCCTGCCATGTGTCCACTGCCCCAGGCTCCTACAATCTCCTGTTGATGAGTAGGTAGATGTGGGAGAAGGGACTTGGGAAGAGTTGGGAGGGGGAAAGAATATGATCAAAATATACTGAATGAAAAAAGTTTGAATAAATATAATCAATTTTTAAGAATTTTAAGAATTTTATGCATGCATGTAATATATTTTGATCATATCTACACACTACTTACACCCACATCTTTTCCCCACTTGCCCCACCCCTCCCAACTGCATGCCTTCTTGCTTTTTTTTTTCTTTTTAACAACTCACTGATTTAGATTTGTGCTGCCCATACATTCATAGATGTGGTACCCACAGTCCACCACAGTGTGGTCAGCCTACTAGGGGATACACCCTGGACGAAAAGTGATTTTTCCTTCCTTGGAAGCTATCAGTTGTCAGTAGCTCCTGAGGTAGGGATGGCGACTTGACTCTGTGAAGGTTCTGTGCTGCTGCCATGAGTCAATGGGCGCTTCAGTCCTGCCCTGACCAGAACACTGCCTGGGTCCTACCGTCTTCCCACCCCTCTTCTGCAGTGTTTGTTCCCTGAGCCTTAGGGATAGTGTGATAGAGATGTTTCGTTTGTGTCTTGGTTCTTTAGAGTGTTGGACGTGCATTTCCTCCTGAGGAATGAACCTTAAACTCAGTCAGTTGGTTAACCATAACATTCTTGCTACTGTTGCAGCTGTGGGCACATCGCGCAGGCTGATTGTTATGCAGCCCAGAGTTGAACAGCTGGGTATGACTGATGGCTTCTTCACGCAGTAGATCTCTCCATTGCACACATACCCCAGTCACCATGCTGATTATTACAAGAGGGAATCTCGGCAGGGCGACCAGGGAGACAGAACGGATCAGACACCAAGGTAGACAGCCTATATGTGGGCAAGCGAGAAGGCCTTAGAAAGCAGCTACTGGTGGGAATACTGTCCCAGAGTGGAGGTTAAGTGTCCCCTTTCTGAAGTGCCTAGGACCTTGAGATGTAATATTTATATACACTTAATGTAACACTTTGGCGATGGGACCTTGTCTAGTTTGCCCTTCTACTGCTATAGTAAACACCAGAACCCAGGGAAGGAAAGGGCTTATTTCCCCTCCCTGGCTATTGTCCTTTATCAAAAGGGCAGAAACTCACGCAGGAACCTGGGGCACAGACCTTGGAGAAGCTGCTCACTGGCTGCTCTCAGACTCATGTTCAGCGCCTTTTCTGAAGAGCTTGGCTTACCTGCCCTGGGATGGTACCATCCACAGTAGGTGGGGCGCTCATAGTCAGTCAGCAATCAAGAAAATGCCCCACCGTTTGCCCACAGCCAGTCTGATTTCCCGGATGTGTCAAGTTGATAGCCAGGATGAGGCATCACAGGACCCAAGTTGATATTAATGTTTTGTAACATGTGCTTTGCTGAAAGTTAGTTTTTAATGTGCCTGTACGTTGACTGCAAATTGTCACTTGAGCTCAGGGTGGGTTTTTCTATTTGTGGTGTCATAGCATCAGCATCCCAACACACATTTGCCACAGTGCGTGTGTGGAAGTCAGAGGACAGCTCTCCACTGTGGCAGTGGTACTCAACCCTCCTAATGTCGTGACCCTCTAATACAGCTCCTCATGCTGGTAACCCCAACCATACAGTTATTTTGTTGCTACTTCAAAACTGTAATTTTGCTACTGTTATGAATCATAATGTAAATATCTTGATATGCAGAATATCTGATATGTGACCCCAAAGGGGTTGTGACCCACATGTTGAGAACCACTTCATTATAAGTTCTGGGGACCAAACTCAGGCTGTCAGGCTTGCTCGGCTTCTATCTTCATCCAGCCAGCCTTCTTGCCAGCTCAGATTGTGGGTTTTAAACTAGAAAGGGTCGGTCTAGATAGTTGGCCAACCCCTTTCTCTAATTCATGTTAGCACTCAGTAAGGGAAGAAGGAAAGCAAACGGTAGATTCTTGAATAACCAAGCTTGTCTACCAGGAAAGACAAAAACCAATGGGTTAGAACGTAAGTGGCTATACCTTATCAAGCGCTGTATTATATTATTTTAAATAGGTTTTGTTTGTTTGTCTCTCCCCCTCCCCCATTCTAACTTACCAGGCAGCATTTCAAATGCTGTTTGGATAGACTCAGGCGCTCCTGAACTGTAGTATTGTACTATCTGGGGAACACTGGCTAGCCTGCCATATGGCTGCCTGACAGAAATGTGTAGGAATGTGTAGGTTGGTCGTGCACACTTGCATGCGTGGCTGCTTATCCGCCTAACACTGCCTCTTACGCCATCCATGAATCCTATCTGAGAGCTCATCATTTGCATGTAGTTTGGCATTTAAACGTTTTCCTTAATTAGGGGTTGGAAACATGCTCAATATCAAAGTGATGTTGTTATGATTCAAAGCTGATATAAAAGGAATCCAGTAAACTTGGTAGCAATTGCTGCTGTGAGAGGAACATAATTAACTCTCAAAACTGTTAAAATCCATTTCCTTCCTTCTGTGGTTTCCAGTTTCAGGTGTCAGTGCTTTCCCTGCACTGTTTTGTTTTTTGGTCTTTCTGGATTTTCGAGACCTTTTACACACACAGTTCTATGACATACAGAACAAAGTACAGTCCTTATCTTGAAGAAATGCCCGTAGACGCGAGTTAAAATAAACTCATCCTCCTTCCTAAGTAGATAAAATTGAGATTTTATGTCCATATTTGGGTGCTAACACGGGCTGTGTGACTTGAGTCCAGAAACTACAGTAGCTTGAATTCTTCTCTAATTAACGTATGATGAATTGTTGTGTATGCAAAAGTGGGGTGTTTGTCCTGATGTGTGATAATGTAGACATTTTTGTAGATGAATGATACGGAGTTTAAAATAATAATCATTTTCCTATTAATTTCTCCTTTACTCTGAGACGCAGGTAGAAAGGCTTGCTCATTTAGATCTTTTGGAAAACCCAGCTACCCTGACCGTCATCATGTTAAGACTGATAATAGCTAAATTCTTCACCTTTAGATTTTTTTGATTCTAGGAGTGAAAGTCATATGGATTTATTTTTAAAAACACACCAACGCCCTATTCTCCAGACACACAGCTCTTATGGGCATGTTAGTAGTGACTGACGTATCTATCTATTGTCTCTGTTTTGCAGTCAGATGACCGTAAGGCAGGACTGCTGTTCTCTGAACAAGAACAGCTTGACTGAGTCTCTTAGTTTGACTGAATCACCTTCCTCGCCTGTATGAGGCATTAACTGAAAACATTTATAGACATCTATCTGTCAGTAGATGCCTCTGGTAGATGCTGATCTCTTTTAAATCAGTGTGTTATCAGTTTGGGAGTTCACTGGGACCATTGTATGTGTACTGGACAACTGGTGGCAACCTAACAATATAAATTATGAGAGACGTGCTGAATAGTGTTTGTCAGAGGTTGTCTAGGTAACCTTTGCTAGCTGCACTGTAGAGTGTGTGCACCGTTAAGTTTGTTAGTAGGCTATTTTGGTTTTTAATGACAAAGACACTGTAACTCCAGACCGTCTGCCCTGGTTTTGGATGAACGTAAATTGGAGAATGGTAGCAGCCAATACTTGTGAATGTTTCTCTGATGAGCATAAAGCATGCCACATTAGGAAACCATGAAGCATGGAGGGAGGAGCTTTTCCCATTCTGTTGAGCTCTGTTCTGAGGAACGTTTGATTGTGGTGTCCTGGTGGCTGGACGTGAGAGACTGGAAGTTTGAGACTCAGCTGACTCACAACTCTTAGTCACCTTGAGTGATTAGCAACAGTGTTGAATCTCGTTCTCTACCTGCTGACTCTTGTTTCCACTTGATTCAGAACCCAGGGAGAAGTTTGGATGCCCAGGGTACTTGGTAGAAGACCAGTGGCCAGAGATTTCCTGTTATACCTAACTTTTAAGGTGTTACCTGGCATGCTGTCAGATATTAGATCCTGGAGAATCAAACTGACAGAAATTTTTGTGCCAAAAGTGTAATGGGCGTGCTTTCTAACCCTCTGACTTGCTGGGGATGGTGATAGCAGGGGAAAGAGAGCTTTAAAGTACTAAACAGGTCTTAACCAACCACCAAGAGAGCTCTCCACCAGGCTAGCCCTTCAGCCTTGCCCTAACTGGGCAAGAGGAATCAGTGTCGAGGAGTCAGTGCACTAGCCAGATACTCCATGGGGATGAACCTGAGAGGATGCGTGACCTTGATGGCTGACCTCCATCTTGAGGGTGAGTCCTGCAGAGATTCTCAGCTGAGAGCCATCTGCTCCAGCATCCAGCACAGAACGGGATGAGTGCATTATCCTAGAGGTGACATCTGCCTGCCGAGATGGACACTGAGAATGAGTGCATTGCATACAGCCTGAGTGCACACTAGTGATGGTCCCTGATGCTCAGTATAAGCAGTTGTAAGGATGGAAAGTTTTAACCAACTGACTCCTCCCTAGGAATCATGGACATCTTTCCCCAAAGCATTATGGGACTTGTTTTTTACAGTTTCCTCCATTAGTTGCTCCTCTCTGGCTATCATACTTCATACTTGAGGTTACTCATGTTCAACGGTGTGGCTCATTCTTATTTCTGTCTCTCTGTCTCAAGCATCTTATCATGAGCTCTCAAAAGCCCTGTCCTTATTTTCTGTGTATTCTAGAATTGAGTTCCATGGCAGCCACTGGATAGCCCCTCAGTAATATTGGTTGAGTAGACACATCCTCAGCCCCAGCTCCCCTGAGTAGCTGTCCATGTTTAGTGGTTTGTCTTTGGGAGAGAAAATAGAAAGCTGGCTAAAACCTGGATGATCCTACTAAAATCGGCCACCATTGGTCACACTGGAGCCCTGTCTACCCTCATCCTCTCTGGGAAAAGGAATAGACTTTATTATCAAAAAGGTTTTGCTTGTGAATCTCACTGTGGTCACACTAGGATTCCCATTTTATTGGTAGTTTATCCAGGTAACTATAACCAAAGCAAGCTGAGTCTTTCTCCTTATTGGGGACTGCAATGCTAATCCAGTGCAGGGCAGTGCACAACTGAGAAAGCCCGGACAAGCGAGAGGCGCCAGGAAACAGGGGTTTCCTAAGCTTGAAGGAGTAAGGCAGGTGACTATTTAGGCTCTGTGTTTGTTTCTCAAATATCCTGGTTGAGGATAATGAAAACCTTTTACCCATAAATCACTAAATGTTGTTTAGCTCATCTTTAGAACTCCATGTTCTGCATGTCTAGAAGCTAGACATTTCCCTCTGTCTAGGTATTTTTATATACAAATACCAGCAGATTATTATTATTATTATCATTATTATTATTCCTTAGTTATTTTCTAGTTGTACTAAGTCAGCACTCTAAATGTAAGCCAGATGGCGTTACAGAACTAGGCTGTCAGCATGCCAGCATATTAAACTTTATAGTAGTAAGAATGGTGACTTTCTTACTATAGTACTAAAGATGGCTCAGAGGTTAAGAGCACTGATACTCTTCCAAAGGTCCTGAGTTCAATTCCCAACAACGACATGGTAGTTCACAACCATCCATAATGAGGTCTGGTGCCCTCTTCTGGCCTGCAGGCATACACACAGACAGAATATTGTATACATAATAAATAAATAAATATTAAAAAAAAAAGAATGGTGACTTCCAGCTTTGACCCTACCGATAGTGTCAGAAAAGAAAGTAGATCTAGTATCAGCAGACAGCTTTGTCTCATTTATAGTGATATTCTTGGGTTTGCTTGTGTTAATGCTTTATCAAGAAAAAAAGTGACTGTGACTTTAAGGGAATTTTGCTTAAAATGTTGTAAATTAAAAGGTGTGAAAACCAAAAAGTTGGGAATTCCGTATTTCGTAAGTGGTAAAGTTAATGTTGCCGTCTGTCTTTTGCTCAGTGTTTTTAGTCGGGCTGCTTGCGGACAGCAGTTACTGTGACCACTGTCTTACTCCTGAAAACAGCGGTGCTCCGTAGCAGAGGACCTGGGTTGTCTCGAGCCATGGCCTGGTTCCCTCGCACTTTTGTTTTCCTTTTCTCTGGCTTTTAGGAAAGTTAGCTTATGCATTAGAGTCAGAAAAACCTTCATGTTAGAGTGTTTGTCTTCCCAGTGATGTCTAAAAATAAATCATCTTTAAAATTGTCTTAAAATAGTCTAAGAGGCTAAGCAACTGTTGTTACTGGTTAATTTTTAGTGGAGAAAGGTATTTTTTCTAATCTGTACATTCAGAGGAAAACAGAAAATAGGTGATTTTGAGGTTGCCGGCTTGAATGTTGAAAATGCAAAGGTGTTTCCAGTAAAGCAAGTTTTTGTGGCTCTGAAGATACCTGAATTGTGATGATCCAGGAGGAAGCCTGACTTCACTGCACTATGACAACAAGGTGCTCTGGGACTCCTGCCTCAGATTAAATATGAAGCGCCCTGACTAGTAGTCTGTCAGTGCCGAGGAGAGTGCTCGGGATGGGCTAGCAACAGCTGCTGCCCAGGGCCTGGTCCTCTTGCAGGAAGGTCGCTGTTGTCTCAGTTGACTGAGGCCCTCCAGCTGAAGTGGACATGGTTTGTGATTGAGGTGCCATGACTTAAGGAGCAGGCTGTACAGATTCTGTGTTCAAAAGGCAAGAGAACAAAGATGTGAGCCAATGTTATGGAGGCTGCTTTCGGTGATAATTAATAAAATTATAATAAAATAGGACAGTCTAAAATGGTGGGACTAAAAATCTGAACATTAGCTTATTAGCATTCTTATTTAAAAGCTGAAGGGGAGTAAAAGGTGTGACTTTCAAATCATTCTGAATGAAAAAGAAAAGTTCACAAAGAAGTTGATTGTGAGTTGTCACCGTGTACATGTGTGCGGTCCTAGCACTCGGTAAGTGGAGACAGGCATTGTCACAGTGGACGTGTGTGGTCCTAGCACTCGGTAAGTGGAGACAGGCGTTGTCACAGTGGACGTGTGTGCGGTCCTAGCACTCAGTAAGTGGAGACAGGCGTCACAGTGTACATGTGTGCGGTCCTAGCGCTCGGTAAGTGGAGACAGGCGTTGTCACAGTGTACATGTGTGCGGTCCTAGCACTCGGTAAGTGGAGGCAGGCATTGTCATAATGGTACATCTGTGTGATTATAGCACTTCGCAAGTGGAGACAGGAGAATGTGGAAGGAATTGAAGGTCACCCGTGGGTGAATAGCGAGTTCAAGGCCAGCCTGAGCTACATGAGGTACTGTCTTAATATATATATATTTTTTACTAGAGGGCTGGGGTTGTAGCTAACCAGTGGCACTCATGCTTAGTGTAAGTGAAACCCCAGGGTCAATCCCCAAAACAGGAACAAAGAAAAAGAAGCAGGATGAATAGAACACTTGAAAGAATTGATAACTATGGTTTGTAAAACTTCAGAGTCTCGGATTGGATATTGAAAACCAAATTATGTCTTATTCATTTTAAGTAGGCGCACTGGACATTGGAGTGTTCATCACTGGCCACACCGGTGTGTATGATTCTAGCCTCAGCTCCTGCCCTGCACAGCTGGAGAGCACAGCGGGAGAGATCAAACAGCAGTTTGCAGAACTTGGTTGGCAGAAAGTTGGGACTGATGCGTGTGGGTTAGTCTTACTGTTGCCCCAGCCTTCTGCCTCATGGTGTTTTAGGGACCGCAGCACAAGGATGAAGAAAAGAGCCAAAGAGACTGTAGCTACTAGAGTCAATGGAGTCAGGTGCTGGAAGTGGGGACGTCCCATGAAGGGTCATAGGGATGTACTTGTGGATTCAGCTGTTTATCAGGAGCTGTGTGCATTGAATGGTGCTCCCTGATTCAGGCTTAGCACAACACCCAGGAAACTGTCCACTGCTAAAGGCTTGACAGGCTGGTGACCATGTTCTGACACAGTTAACAAAGCCTAAGCACCCAGGGGTTTGGTGCGCCCTAGAGAGGTTGGGCTGCCACCCTAGCCAGCGAGGCTGGAGAGCAAGCCTGGATGGAGCCAGCTGGTTTGCCAGGAAATTAATTGACTGAAAACATTTTATAGTCAGATTAGAAAGAAGAAAAAACTCCAGTGTTCCACATGTTCAGAATCTAATTCAGAAGTCAATACACGTTTAATGAAGCAGAATAATGTGACCTCAAGCCAGAAAAGGCCTTAATCATAGGAACAGATTCAGAAATGGCAAATGAGTTAGCAAAGATTTTTTAAAAAATTATAGGATTAGTTTACAGGGGCTCTTAGAAAATGTTAGACAGGACCTAGTGAAACACAATGTCTATTTGAAATGCCAGGATAGAGACAAGGGTGTTCTTAAAATGTAAAGGAGGTGAAAAAAAGAAAAAAAAAACCTGTTACATTTGATAAAATATACAAACCCACAGATCCAAGAAGTGCAGTGAATCCAAGTACACCATTACAGCCAAGACTGTTGTAATTGACTTGCAAATCATGAAGGTAACAAGAAAATAGTAAAAGCCTCCAGATAATAAAACACTCATTACATATAAATTAAGAAAAAGTGACAGCCGGGCAGTGGTGGCGCACGCCTTTAATTCCAGCACTAGTTCCAGGACAGCTAGGGCGGTTACACAGAGAAACCCTGTCGGGAAGGACAAACAAACAAAAGTGACACAGAAGGACAGTTCTAAAGCAGTGACTGCCCATGCCAAGACACCGCCCTGTGGGGCCTGCCCTGGTGCTCTTTTAAGACTACAGACCTTTGTCACGTGCCCTGCCTCCTTTGCTATGATTTCTCCCTGTTACTCATGCCATTTTTTCCATGAGTAATGGGTGGCACAATTCCATATTTCTTTGTTTGTCTCCTTTGTTAGTTGTGACATTTCCTGAGTTGTTCACTGATACATCCTTAACATATAGAAACAAAACTTAGACATGAGTTTGTATACAGACCTTTAGACTATGTCTGTGGAATGACCAAATAAAAGAATAATAGTTGGAAAGTATAGCAGGGTTCTCTGGGGAACAAGAACCAGCAGTGTGTGCATATGCGTGTTTTTATAAAGACAAAGTATTTTAACAAATAGCCTTGTTACTGTGGAGACTTGCCAGTTCTTGAAGTTGCCGAGCAAGCTAGCAGATTGGGAATTCTGGGAAGCGTGGTACTTGAGCCCTGAGTAGTCTGCTTCTTGTTCCGCTAAGACCCTTGGCTGGTTGAGCAAGGGGCAGCACATTGTGGACGGAGGTATGCTTTGTTTCATGTCTGCTCCTTTAAACACAACTCTACTAAAAGCTGCCGTCACAGAAGCGTCTGGATCACTGTTCAACCAAATATCTGGGCACTGTGGCTCAGCCAAGTTGATGTAAAGTTAACAACCATAGCAAGATTGTAGAGGTACCGGGATTGCAGACAGTGCAGCCAGGTAATGGCATAAATTGGTACAACCATCTAGTAGAGTACAGGATATACACACCCAGCAACAGATTACTTCTGTTTTATAACCTGGGAAGCACTTTAAGTCACAGATATGTTTAAGATTTTTTTCCCTAAAGAACTGTTTATAGCATGAAGGAAATGGAAACAAGGTAAATATTTAGTAATAGGGAGAAGGATCAGGTGGGTGGCCCTAGACTGAATGTAGAGCATCAAGGAGGTAAAATGTATAAAACAGATTTATTTAGATCAGTGTTGTCAAAAAGATATTATGTGAAAAATGAGTTATGGAAGGATAAACCTAGGTTGATGTTGCTCGCATCAGGCCTGACAACTCAGAACAATAATCTATTCCTTGTTGAATTTTTTTTTGGGTTCATATCATAGGTTTTTGTCATGATTCTTTCCACTCCCCATAGGTTTGCTTTTTCATGCTTGAAATTTCCAGAAGCCAAAGCTCTTCACCTCTGATCTTGTGGTAGAATTGACTGAGGAAATCCATGAAGAGCCAGTCAGGAGAGCTATGCAGATGTAGCTCTTGGACTGCCATACGAGCACACACTCTGCCAATCCTCACTCATTTAAAGCCATAACTCTTAAAATGGGTAACCCAAGAACAGACATGTTAGTGTTCAAAATAGCAAATTACGTGTTCTTAGGTGATAGACAAGAAATTCAGATAAAAATTGTCACATTCTGTTCTCCTAATGGAACTTTCTACTTAAATACCTATCTTCTTTCTTTTTAAAAGGAACTTCATTCTCAGATCCTGAGTTTGGAGTGAAGATGCGTTCACTTTTTTCCTTAGCATTTGTTAGAATTGCATGTGAAGTGTCCTCCACGGCCTCTTGAACGTTTGGTCCCCAGCTGCTGGGGCTGTTTTGAGAGGTTGTAGGCCCTCGAAAAGGTGTGGCCTAGCTGGAGGAAGTATGTCATTGTGGGGTGGGCCTCGAGGTTTGCAGTCCATCCTGGCTTCCCGGCAGTGTCTGTTTCCTGACCTATGTGAGCAAGCTTCTGCTGCATGCTGTCCCCATCATGGCAGACTGTAACCCCTTCAGCCGTAAACTCGGATTAGTTCTTTCTACCCCGAGGAGCTTCTTGTCAGCTGTGTGGTCATAGTGATGGGAACGGTAACACCCACTGCACAGGCTGCTAAAACAAGTCCATGTTACTCAGCCCCCGTACTGTTGTCTCTCTGTAGCTCTCGGATGATGGCCGCTACGTCTTGTTATCCATCTGGGAGGGATGTGATCCGGTAAACCGACTGTGGTACTGTGACCTCCAGCAGGAATCCAACGGTATCACTGGTAAGTTATTTAAGATTGATGTGTTTCCCCTAGGATGCCCCATTAGAAAGGTGGTATGTCAGTCTTGCAGTTGTGAAGAAGAACGCTTAAAAGAAATCCCACACTAGCTCAGAATTGAGAAATAGATGGTTATTTATTTAGGGGTAGACTCACAAATCAGAATCCTCTGCTTGAATGGAGATCAGAAACCGAAATTCACAACTGGAACAGAGAAGCTGGAAAAGAGGCCAGACACAGGCTCTATATCGGCATATGTAGTATAAGAGGCCACGCCCCAGTGGGCAGGTAACCACTAGCTGTAAGACTTCCTACAGCACCTCCCCTATTTATCATATTGCAATGTACATTTCTACCGCTGATCAAGATACTTATACATTATGTAAATTTTGAGGGCACTGTCTTTGTTTGTTGCACAATTGTTTATTGTATAATATTCTAATATGAAGTCTTAGTCTTTAAGTTATATAGGTATTAAGGATTATAGATCAATTGTCATCTATAATAAGCCTAATACAAAATTATATACAATAATAACAGATATATTCAATAATTATCCTATTCTAACTAGTTTAAGTCTTGTATAATAAATAAGTTGGCCAAGTCATGAGAGGAAAGTAACTACAACTATCTAGTCTTCAACCCCATCAAAAATCCGAGAAGAGAAATAATATTACTTGAGTAAGCAGGAAGTGCAATCAAGCAACTTCCAAAATGTGCAACTAATGACAGTGACAACTGGCTACCTGGGCAATCACCCAAAGTCTCATTTGCAAGATTGAAGCAACCAATTTTGGCTAAGGCCTAGAATAACTGACAGATCATTTTCAGAGGCAGGACATTTTCCAAAACTGTCTTACCCTGTCTTGGCAAGATTTGACAGTCCTGCTTATCCATTTCTGGATACTGTGTTTCTTGTCAGTGGTTGAGGCATGGGCATTTCTTTGCCCAAAGGCCAGTTTTGCCAAGAAGAAAACAAACTCCAAGTGGAGTATCTTCGGTGCTCAGCATTCTTTCAGGAATAGATCGGTGCTGCCAGGACCAATTGTGTCTCACTTTAACAGAACCCTAAGTTATTTAAATGCCATATTCTACAGCTCTTTGAAGTTGTTGAAGATTACCTATCTATGCAGCATATAATCTCTATCTAAAGAACCTGATTAGTCTAACTATGACAAACATAGATGACTATTGATCTATAATCCTTAATACCTATATAACTTAAAGACTAAGACTTCATATTAGAATATTATACAATAAACAATTGTGCAACAAATGAAGACAGTGCCCTCAAAATGTAAACAATGTATAAGTATCTTGATCAGAGGTAGAAATGGACATTGCAATATGATAAATATATATCAATATATTAAAATGTTTTAAGCAGAGGCAGAAGCATGCATACATACAATATTCAATATAATTTAACTTTGCATCAATATACAAGAATCTATACCAATGTAATTGCCTATAAATAATAACTCGCAAGTATTCACTCTATTACTCACTATTATTAATAGTGTGAGTAAGCTCACACTAATCTATTATCCCATCCAATTTTCCCCCTTTTTTTTCTCAAAGAGATCTCTGAGCCTATGAAATTTCCCCCCAACCCCCAACCCTATACCAATTATAATCAACCCCTAAATGATGTCCCTAACCCTGATGACAAACTTTGTTGGGAGAGGGGACGGTGCCACACGCAGTAAACTCCATTGTGGCGGGGATTCTACAAAAAACCGCTAAGGTAAAAGCAAGCGGGCAGGGTTGGGAGAGTGTCTGGGCCGTGGACCAGCTAGGTCGTTGGGCCATCCACCCGCTAGGCGTGGAGTCTGAATCCACGTGGGCGCCAAATGAAGGACGTGTAAAAGAAATCTCACACTAGCTCAGAATTGAGAAATAGATGGTTATTTATTTAGGGGTAGACTCACAAATCAGAATCCTCTGCTTGAAGGGAGATCAGAAACCGAAATCTGCAACCGGAACAGAGAGGCTGGACGCATGCTCTACATCAGCATATATAGTCTAAGAGGCCACGCCCCAGTGGGTGGGTAACCACTAGCTATAAGACTTCCTACAGCACAGTTGACTCTCAGCCAGCCATCTTCCTTTCTACCACGTCATACAAATGTTTGTGCTAGTGCATGTGATAAAGGCAAGTGAGGTGAAGCAGGCTATCTGAATTTTCCATGTAGATGGGGGTTACTCGTGTCTTCTGCACCTGCTGGTGATGAAGTCCTATGTGGTGAGGAGACACTGGCACCTTGACCTGTAGCAGTTTATAGTCATAGAGTTCTTAGGATGCAAACTGTCCCAGGCATGTGGCTAAATACTGGGTATTTACCAGGTTAACACGACGGCCCCTCCTGAGCTTTGTACACAGTGACAGCCCACTTTTGCTTTCTGAAGCCTCATCTGTCGCCATAGTGAGCACAGAACCAGCCTATTAAAAATTGAGGGCAGTCACCAGGGAGATGGCACCGGCCTTTAAGCCCAGTACCCGGGAGGCAGAGGCAGATGAATCTCTGCGTCTGAGACCAGTGTGGACTGATGCTGATTTGAAAGGTGATCTGCTATACTAAGATCAGGCATTTAAGCTGTCGGCTCCATAATTTACGATGTTGAAGTTTGACCAGCCCTGAAAAGTTCTCACATAAGCTGACTACTAGATACAGGTGCCTAAGAAATTAGTGTAAAATACAGATTATTTCAGAGATGCTTCACACAGGATTCCAAAATAAACCATTCTAAATACAATTCTGAATAATTTATTTGCCTTGTTGATAGTGTTCATCATTCTGATACAAAGATAATTCCTTTTGATTGGGTATTACATCATTTAAACTGCTGAGCAAGGTCCTCATGCTGTATTTCTGGCTATCATAGAGCACACGTAAGCCGTGCAGCAGGAGGGTCAGTAATTTATTATGCCAGTAATAAATGCATACATAGGAAAGCTACTTATTTTATTTTAAAATGTAGAAACACCTATTTTAGTCTCAACTACAGCCAGCACATCGGTGTTCACATTCTCTGCAAGGAGCAAGCCGCTACCCACAGTTCTTCACTGGTTCTCTGTAGAGCTGAGTAACCTCTGGAGATTGCACCCAAATGAAACACTTTGCCTGTCCTTGCCCACACCCTGTGTTTCTCAGGTGGTAGAAAGGATTTGGGCTTCCCCTGGTTTCTTAAAAATCCCAGGAAGAGGGCTCCTTCTCAAGGTGTTTTGCATCTTCTGTTTATAACTTCATCTTGTCTTTACATTATTAGGTAGGCTTATGCTGTTAAGGATACAGGCTAACAAATTAAAAAGCACAAATTGCTCAACTTCCGAGAGGTAAGGAGGCTCCGTCTACTTGTTTGTACACCGAGCTGCAATCACTAGGTCCATGTTAATAACAGATAGCAGTGTTGTGAGGCAGGAGGCCCATGCAGGTGTGTAGGAGAGAAGCAGAGATGGGGTAGGGGAGAGAATGAATATGAAGGGGACTGCTGCAGGGGGTTGGCTTATGTGGTCGTGGGAACCATTTGGGCACGTGTGAGCACTGTCGGGCCAGCTGTCAGGATGGTCTGACAGGCTGATGCCGCTGTCCCCAAGTGGAATCTCTTCTCTGGGGAAGCCTCATGGTCAAGCTTTGACTTTTCAGCTGTTGAGCCAAGGCCCGTGCATTGTCAAGAACAATATGTTGTGCAAACACCCTGGCAGGAACACCTAAGTTAGTGCATTGGGTTAGCTAGAGGCGTTAGGCTGGCCAGAGCGGTAGAGCAGATGGCTCTGTGGCACTGACCTGAGTTCAGAGGTCACGGAAAGCAGGTCATTGTTCCCTGCCCCTCTCAGAAGCTGGCTGACTTCTGAGTGACTGGCAGGGTGGGTGGAGCCAAGCTGTGAGCTGCTTGAGAATGAGCTTTCTGCCACGGGATCCTGAGTGGTACAGGGCCTGCCATCTCTTTTATTTAGTAAATTGTTCTAAAGAATCATGTGCGTGCGTGCGTGCGTGTAGGGGTGTTTTGCCTGCATGCTTGTCTGTGCCAGTAGAGGATGTTGAGCCCCAGAACTGCAGTTATGGACACTTAGTTGTGAACCACTGTGTGGTTGCTGGGAGTCAATCTGGAGTTCTTTGGTTAAAAAAAAAACCAATGCTCTTTACTGCTGAGCCACCTCTTCAGCATCAGCTTTCATAGTCGCTGCTTCATTGGTCTTACATTTGTGGATAGTAGAAATCCCACAGTGGTTGGGTTGACCTACTGAGACACTTAGTTTCATACATAGGCTCAAAAGTCAGTTGCAAGGGGCGGGGGTGGCGACATCTTGTTTGTTATTTTTATACTAATCACTGGTTCACTGCGGATCAGTCACATGGCTACAGCTATTTAAAGAAGCCGTATAGTTGTTCCTTGATGTCCCTGTGGCTTGGATTCCGGGACTCACTCCGGGCAGATACCAGCATCCACCTCCCACATCTCTCTGTGTTTCGTATCATCTCTAGATTACTGATAAGAGCTAAGGCAGTATGAACGTGATATAAAGTCGCTGTTCTGGATCGTCTAGAGGTAGTGGCCCCGTCTAATGTTCAGCAGAGATGCAGTTTTTCTTTAGTGTCTGTTCAGTCTGGCTGGTTGGATCAGGGGCTGTGAATCCCACAGCAGTTAAGTGCTGTACTGTGTGTGCTTGGCTACTGAAGGGATTAAATCAACGTAGCCTCTACAAAGGAGACGGCAGATGGGAATGGTGATTGCTAAGGTGCTTACATGGTTCACTTTAATTAGAGCCGGGCATCTTGATTGGAAGGTTGTTTTACCCTTTCAAGATATCCATGTCTGCAAATAGAAAAAGAGTAATACCTGTTTTACAGGGAATTAATTATAAGCAATAGTGAAAATGCAGAGAAAAGGGTGACCAGGGTTTGGGTTCCTGGCATATAGAAGGCTCCATCCTTCCTTCTTAATTTACCTTGACAGAAGTGGGTTTTTGGAATCACGCCACTTTTGTTTTAGATAATAGCATAGTAGGTTAAGGGCATACTTAGAGGGGCTTTTTTGTTTTGTTATGTTAAGTTTTTTTTTGTTTTTAACTCCTAATCATCAAAGTTACCCTAAATACAAGTTTTGGTATTTCTTTGTTTACTGCACCACTGATTCTTAATCAGAAGAGTTCTCCACGTGTGCCTCTATGGACGACTGGTGGAAGGGTCCCGTTGTGCAGGCTAATGGACAGGGGTTTGTGTCTGATTGGTAAGAATGAATACCTCACTCTTGCTCCTTCTCTACGTTAGTCATGCTGTTTAAAAGGAAGGAGGGCCATTGGATTTAAATGTCCCTACCATTTACCTTAAATGTGGCTGAATTAGTCAAGAAAATATGATAACTAAAAATTACATGGAATCTTAAAAAAAATCTCTGTATTACCAAAACTTGAGTATTCCTTTTGATAAGTCTGAACCTCAAGGACAGAAAAAAAACTATAAGTATTTTTCAAATAAATTAAATATTAAGACACTACAAAGTTGCCTTCCTTAAGAAGTGAAAAAGTTCACTTCAGTGAGCTGCATGAGCCTAGACCTTGTTGTCTTTCACCGTGTGTGTGTGTGTGTGTGTGTGTGTGTGTGTGTGTGTGTGTGTGTGTGTGTACATGTGTATGAACAGCGCTTGATGGTCTCCTGATAGCTGCACCAGCTTGTGGCAGATAACTAGTTAAGGTCCCTTTAGAGACCCATGTCCAGGTACCCTGCCTGATAAGCCTTCCTCCTTCTGTACTACTAATAAAATCCATATTTATGCTATGTTTTTTCTTAAACTTTTGAACCCCTTATATTAGGTATGTCATGAAAATTGTGCATTAATGCATATAACCCAATGGCTTAAGGAACTCATCATTTTTAAATTATTGATTATAAATATAGACTTTTCTTAGAAAAATGGCTGTAAGCCTCAGTAGAGGAAAATTAGATTTTAAGAGATGACTTTAAATCATTCTGTTCAGAGGCATCATGTTCTATTTTCATCACTTGAAGAATGCTGGGGTAATTGGGGTACTAAATGCTGCATTTGTAATGTTTCCAGGGACCAGGTTCAGAGTTACCATGCAGATCCTTGCTTTAGTCTTCTCAGCCCCTCTCCCCTGAGTAGGACACTGCACTTTGTCTCCCCAGGGGGCTTGCAAGCTGGATCTGCTTCACAGCAGCCTTAAAAACACAAACATATATGAAGGAAGAGGGATGGAAGAAAGATAAATAACACTACGCATATTTTTAAAAGCTATAGAAGCTGTGTTATTTTATGTTATTCAAAGTTACTTTGTGTGTGTAGCTTAAATGAAATTACACCACGGGGTGATAATACCACATCCCAAGAGCCATAGACCATCTAGTAAAAATCCTAATAACAGCCATGAAAAACTCCCTTTGGAGTGGCTGGTCAGGGAAGTCCAAGAGTTTCCCCCCAAATATAGCTGCTCTTGCCCTTGATGGCCTCCCAAAACTTGAAGGTAAGTACCTGTGGGTGTAGGACTTGAAGGAACGGAGCTGGAACTGACCCTAAGGGCTGGTTAGTTCTCATGGCACTGGAAGGTGCTCTGCAGGCTGCTGAGCGAGAGGGCAGTAAATAGTCCTGCCCAGTCGTGACACCCGTGAGTCACAAGAGTGACTGGGCCATTCAATAGGAGGGAATTCCTGCCTTTTACTGTTAACTTAGCCAATTACACATGGCTGCTGAGGGCGTGGCCGCTTTGTCAATTTGTAATTTCTAGCTACATTTTAACTACTTACCCTATATTCAGAGATCAGTGTGGCTCTCACATCTCATTAGAGAAACTTATTTTTGCAGCAGACAGACCAGTACAGAAAACCACAGCTGATGAAAATGCAGAGACCTGCTAACTGTTGGGTGCCAGCTCCATTTGATATATCTGCGTCACAGCCCCTACACCTGATGGGAATATCATCACAGTGGAGAGGGCGGGAAAGCTGGACGAGCCAGAGGACAGGATGCTTGCCTCAAGATGGTGTCTGTGTATGCTAGGGAAGGAGCACCCAAGACATCTCAGCACTGTGGTCTCTTAAAAAATACCTAAACACGATAGTAGTTGACATGTCAGTGTAGATGGCAGAACTCTTAGGACCCCTCGGTGATCGGTGTGAGAGAGAGGCCAGTCTTCCATTGGATGAGCCCCTGTGTGGTTATACAGTCCCAGATGGAAGCCTGGAGACGATGTCCATGCAAGGACACTAAAGACACTGAGCAGGTCATATTTATACGTGTGTGCACAACAGTAGTAATTGAAGAGCCCACGAATGGTGGGGCGCTGTAAGAGCTGGTGCGAGGAGGGGGTGAGATGTAATGCAGCAGACATAAAATTAAGCAAATAAAGGTGCAGCTTCAGGCCAGCATAAAGAAGTCCTTCACGCCCGGGAAGGGGGGACATCCTGGAGACTTCTCCCCACTCAGCCTCAGCATCTGATATCACCTTGAGTCTATTGTCTTTGGGACATGCCAATCCTGTATAGGTTTTGTAAAATATAAAAGCATCTTAATTCTATTATTAGAAACCGCCACAATTTCCCCATGAGATGTAGTTAATATCATTAATCATTTTTAAAGAAAGAAATGGAAGTGTGTCTTTGCTCTGAGAACACTATAAGAGGATTTATTTTAAGTTAATCTCCACCCAGTAGACAAATCAGTCCCCAGTGAAAAGCAGGCTTAAAAAAAAAAACACATGAACTTTATGGTGGAGAGGTCTGGGAATTGAATTCTGTTGGCCTCAGAGTGAATAATGGCACTTACAGACAAAGTGAGCAAACCCTGAAAGGGTTAAGAAATTAAAGCCATGTCTCTTTTGTAAAAGTAATTTTCATGTTGGGCATTTAAATCAACAGGGTTCTCACTTGTAAATAGCAAAAACGAAAGAGCTCCCATGTAGCCAAAATACCTTTTTTCTATTCTTTTTTTTTTTTAAGTGAATTGCTTCTTATTTTTCTATCAAAGACTAGAGCAGGATTCTGGGGCACATAGGGTTTCATAGGCTTCCTTTTGACATGCCCTGCCCAGTGAGGGCCTGGCGCTGAGCTGTTTTTCATCACTATCATAGTGATATTTGCAGCCCATATTTATTGCTGGTGTTGTTGTTGCTTTCACTATAGCAAAGAACTGGAAGCAACCTAGATGTCTAACAACAAATGAATGGACCATGAAAATTTGGTATTTGTATCAAATGGAATACTATTCAGCTCTAAAGAAAAATGCAATCACAAATGTGCAGGAAGCTGGATGGATTTAGAATTCATAATATTCAGTGAGGTCACAAAATCTCAGAAAGAAAAAAATGCACAACTTCCCTCTATAATGTGTGTGTATGTGTACGTGTCTTTGTTTAAATATATATTTCTAATATGTATTATTATATATAATATGTTTATATATTTAAACAAAGATATACATGGGTGCAGTATAACATGTAGAAGAGAGGAGAAGAAAGGCTAAATATTAGGAGATGCTGTAATGGACACAATATATAGGAAGAGGATATAAAGCTAATTGTTTTTCTAGTTTTAACTCTGTCATGGATGCTTCAGCTTTGGTGGTAGTTAAATGTGTAAAACACATTTGTAAGAGTGTAAAATCCAGCGTGGCGCTCCACAGCTGCTGCATGTCTGTCCTTACTGCATAGATTGAGGTGCATATATAGACTTCGGGTCTGGTTGCTCTCTGTGTGTGATGCTTTTAATTCTCAGGTTATTTTCTATAATAAAGTTAATGTAAGTGAAAACATTTTACATATTACACCTGTTTTTGCACAAATCCAGTCACAGCTTCTTACTCTGATGTACCCCATAGACCCACAGTGTATCTTCACAGCTAGTCAGCTCTTCAGAGCGGAGTGACATGCCCACAGGCTTATCTGAGGTCTTGGTGTTCAGCAGAACCTGATTGTTTAAGGAACTTTGCTTCTCTTTAGGCTCCCCTGTGTGCTCTACAAAGGAATTTCCTGCAGTGTTTGGGGCTGGTGCTTACTCGAGTGGCTTCGCATGGGTTGGGATTGTGATAAATGCCACTGTCTCCACTACCTTTTCAAGCAGAAACCGTAGAAGGTTATGCTGTGAAATAAATGTTCACATCATGAATGCTTTGTTGACAGGGGGATATTTAAGCAATCTGATATTTCACTGGATCAAAATTTGGTGTCCACAAATGTTATAGTTCAAGAAATAGTGATTTCTCGTTTTTACTATAAACAAATGAAACTTTCTGATTATCTTCAAATGTTCGATTGGCAGCTAGTGACTTAAATTGTTGCTGTTCTAAGACATGAGGGTGTGTGTGTGTGTGTGTGTGTGTGTTTGTAAAGCCTTGTTTTATGTGAGCAAGTTACTGTTGCCATAGAGTGGATCACCTACTGAGTACTCGTTTGAGGGGAGCAGTTTGCTACTTAAAAAGTTAAAAATTCTAGCTGTGCTTCATGTGCATTTTGACCTCATATGAAGCATAATTGTAAGGTCTGGTCCAGGAGTATCTGAGTATGTATTCTGAGAAGCCTTTGAGCTAAAACAATCTAAGTACTGTAAACACACAAGGCCTTCCAGATACATTGTTGTTGGCAGAAAGGGACCAGAAATCATAGAGGACAGAAATGGAATGTGCACGGGAATGCAGGGACAGAGGCTGAGACTTACTTGTCTCAGATGTTTCTGCTGGGGAAGGAGGTGGACGGTGAAGCCTGTGTGCTTCTCCATGGTTGAGTGATGCTGCAGGGGTGATTGATAGGTGAAACATCCAGTTGTGGAAGGTCTAAGATGGATACTAAGGAAATTCTAAGTTGGCATTAGTGATGGAGCTGTAGACAAGGTGAATATTTTCCCCAGATGCATGAGGGACACTGACCTTCTCATGAAGTCAACAGTGATGCCTCTGAGTTCTAGAACTCTACTTGCCAAGAATTTAAAGTGTTCCTATGTTGGTTATATTTGAAGAGGCAAGCAAAAGGAAATATAGCCCTTCTCTTGAAGATTGCCCCTTTAACCCAAGCCCCTAGGGGTCCCAAAAAGAACGTTCCAAAGGATATCAGCATCGCACAGTCAAAAAATATAACACGCCGGGTGGTGGTTGTGCACGCCTTTACTCCCAGCACTCAGGAGGCAGAGGCAGGGAGATCTCTGTGAGTTAAAGGCCAGCCTGGTCTACAGAGTGAGTGCCAGGACAGGCTCCAAAGCTACACATAGAAACCCTGTCTCGAAAAACCAGCCAACCAACCAAACAAAACAAAACCCACCAAAAACATCATACAGAGTGGGGTTATCAGATTACCAGTGTAAAGTGTGTTAAACATACTTTTAAAAAAATAGCCAGCATAATGTTGCTATTAAAAAACAAACCAACCAAAAAAAAAAACACCTTGGAAGCTTAAGTAAAAAATAAAGACTGTAAATGACCGTCAGATTAGATAACGACTAATACTTATAGTGGAACACATGGCCATTATCATTATGAATGCAACTATTAAAGAAGAGATTAAACACAGCAAAGGAGAGATTTAGTGAAAGAGACTATAAATATAAATACAAAGAAATTCCTAAAGTGCAGCCAACTAAAAAGTAGAAAAATCTAAGTTATTGAACATGAAGAACTAACTTCTCTACATGATAAAATACAGGTTGGGAACAGCAATTCTGCAGAGGGCAGCTTAGGGGAGCTAACGAGGTGAAGAGTGACTGGTCTAAGAAAATGCCATGATAATAATATGGCTATGTCAATGAATAGCGGAGTATAGTTTAAAGCAAAATGTGTTACTAGAGATAAAGCTTCGTGACCACAAGCACCTCCAATGAGTTTCATTTAAGTCTACTAATTCTGGGGATAATAACTAACAGTCTAACCTCTAAGTCTAGGGAGCACATGAGCACATACAAGTTAAAATGGCTGTACCACTGTTACACACGGTTATTCAGGCTTTCTGTGGCCAATAGAATGAATGTCATAATCCCCTCGGATGCATAGAACTGAGCAGTATGAACAGGGAATGACCCCAGGATTATTTGACACATCATTCCCAGCGAGTTTAGGGTGTTCTTCACTTGTGTACAGAACATAGTTTGAAGTCAGAAGGCTGTTAGCAAGTTGAAAAGGATTAAAATAAGATCTGATGTATTCTCTGAGCACAGTAAGGTTTAGACAAAAGCCGATAACAATAACCAAAGGCTGATCAAACTTCACCAAGATAACATCTCGTGAAAGATGTGTGATAAACAGGAACGCTTGTGTGGCGACAGTAAAGGACAGTTGTAAAAGGAGGCAGACTGGTGCTCATGAGCGTGCGCATGAGGGGCAGAGTTGGGTTGGTCAGCGTCACAGACAAGCTCCTGACTCGCCATCCTTATATTTTTTTTCCCAGCTGACTTTCAGAATAACGTTACATTTACATTTCTGTTTCCAATGGGAGTCATTGTCTCTTGGGGCTGTGCTGTGTTTTTATTTAAATGTTTCTTTAGAAAAAGCTCATTGGTTTTGCTTGCTTTTTTGTTTTTGTGTAGACCCCACATTTCACGCTAGGTTCATTCCTAGGTGTCCTATGACTGTCTCTACTATAAATGAAGCCCCTCCTCAATGTTTTTAACTGGATACTGCCAACATTTAGGAAGGTTTTAGATTTTTACTGTTGGTTTTATTAGTCTTAATTCAAATTACTTTTAAAAATAGTTTCACTGAATTTTTATTGTGCAGTAGATATACTAACAACTATTTTAAAAATAATTTTTCATGTTTCCTGTGGTTCTTAGTTGATGGTTGAGGAAATAAAGCTACACAGAGAATAAAGAGATCATTCAAAATCACGTGACTTAATAGAGGGAGGGCTGGGATTTTGATCCAAGTGTGTGACCACATTACAGGTCTCCCATGTTGGAATTACATTTTCCCTGATGTGTTTAAGTCAACGACATTAAAATGTTCTATGGTTGTAAATAAGACACAAATGCAAAGTACTTACCAAAGACACTGGGGTAGAAACAAATGGTCCAGATTAAGATGGAAGTTTGCTGTGCAGTTGAATTCGGGAGATGTTTAGAGTATCTAAAGTCATTGAGTTCTTTCACGGATAAATTCTCTAAGATTGTCACCTGAGCCATTCCAGGATGATAGCAAATGTGGGTAAGATGTTTAGTGATGACCACTCTATACCAATTCTTAGGAAGAAAGGATTTCCAAGTGTCCCTCGCTTCATTCAATACAGCTCTTAAATATTGCAAAATGGCCTGCAAGCTGAGTGTGAAGTAGCAAGGAATCCACAAAGCTTTATCTTGGAGAGCAGTGTCACCAAGCGTGTGCTTATTAGAAGTGACAAGCCAGTCAGAGGACAGAGCCTATGGCGTGCCTGAGTACCCCTAGAGCTCAGAGTTGGCGTGTGCCAACGTTGACTTAGGTGGGGCTTGTGTTGTGTGGGGACTTTATTCAGAGTCTAATGGGAAAGACACCGTTGTGGACCAGGTTAGAGTATTAAGACATCCTGCTGACTGGAATAGAGTAAATCAAGAGTGGCTGTGGAAAACCAGTCAGAAAGCTAACACTATAGGCCAAAGCTTCTCAGACTTGGCACTGTTGACTTTTGTTATGGACTGACTTGTGGGTGGTAGCATTTTTAGCAGCATATCTGATCTCTACCACTAGATGGCAGTAGCAGTCCTCACCTCCTAAGTCACAGCAACCAAAACCAAACTGTAGACCTTTCAAATGCTGCATAGAAGAGGTGTGTCTGTTGCCCTGGTTAAGGGCCACTGTCAGGGAGCAGGTGGTGACTGGTGGCAGGAGAGGTGGAAAGACAGGCTTTGATTTGAGACTTGATCAGAAGAGGGGTTCGCAGGTGTGAGCAATGGTAGGGCCAGAGACAAGGTCCTTCAGTCCCCCGCTTAGTGCCAGAGTGTTCAAGCGCTCTTTGGCCCCCACTCACAGCTAGCTCTTGCTCATTCTTGTGTGTTGGAGCTGCCGGTACTATCTGTGTCTTGCGCTTTATAGAAGAGAAGAGTCCCTCACCTCCCTCTGTAGAAGCCTCATCATTTCTTACGGTATCAGAGGTGACAGGAGCGCATTGTGTCTTCCCAGGAATCCTGAAGTGGGTAAAGCTGATAGACAATTTTGAAGGAGAATATGACTACGTAACCAATGAGGGGACGGTGTTCACGTTCAAGACGAACCGCAATTCTCCTAATTACCGTCTGATCAACATCGACTTCATGGACCCAGACGAGTCTAAGTGGAAAGTGCTTGTTCCCGAGCACGAAAAAGATGTCTTAGGTAAGAGCAGTGGCTTCTGGGAAATTGTCCTTGTGAGAGCATCATCAGGTTGGTGACTAGTTCCTCAGTGCCGAACCTTTGGCTTGTAATTATTAGGAATGTCGTTCTTAAACAGTATGCACTTTCTGATACAAAGAATGACAACTCCTTCGTGTCGCCTTTGGCTGTTTCCGCCTCTTGTAGAAGTGAGGGTGGATTTCCAGCCATCTTGCTAGAAAAGAGACTAGGTTGCCCCTGTGTTTAATTGAAAGCTGCCACAGGCACTTAAGCATTTTATCAAAAATTATGTGCTGACTTATAAATGAACGCATGAAGACTGAATTTATCTAGATGACTCACTAGTCTAGAGAGATTATCACACAAAAGAGCTCAGTACTTCAGACCAGTGAAGAGTTTGCCTGTTGAAGTGAGCATCTGTGGTAAGTTGAGTGAGGAACTAAGGCCATTCAGAAGTATACTATATGTAGTGGAGGGCCATGCCCAGGCTGCAGAATAGCCCTTCTAAGCTAAAGCACACCTGTGGTGTGTTCTCCAGGGAGTGACACATGTGTGCAACCATGCAGATCCAGGTTCACATCTGGTCCTGTGAGAAACTTCTTTTCCCTGTCCACTGTGCTTTGCAGAAATGTCTGATATTGCTGCAGTGGACAGCAGAGAGCTGATCTCAGGGTCACAGGTTCCCATGGTGTTTTTCTGCAACGTCCATGGTTCTTGAGGAAGTCGAGTTTGCTTGGCTTCTCCCCAGCCTTGGGCATTGGGCTGCACCCCTCCACCATCTGGTATTAAGATCCCTGCCTTGAACCCCCAAGCCAGTCAGACAAGCCCCAAGACAGCCCCACCCACTCTTCCCTGCAGAATTCACACCTGCAACTTGAGAGCTCCAGCTCAGCCCAGGTTTTCCACTAAGATAACAACTGGTCCTACCTGCTAGATCCTGCCACAGTGTAGATTTGTCAGACTGTAGTCAGAGTAGTACTTTGTCTCTGCCAGACTCCTCAGCATGGAGAGAGATGCTTATAGCATGCCAGGAGCACCTTCCTGTCTTCCTCAAAACCGTCTACTCTGACCTTCTATTTTTGGATGTTGAGTTGGTCACGAGTTGCAGAACAGGCTGGACCGTTTTGGTCATAAGTTGCAGAGCAGGTGCTGGACCATTTCATTGCCTTCAGCATGATCGGGCCAGAACACTTCCAGTGTCACTTGAAGAGCCAGGCGACCTGTCTATACTGGGGCAGAGCTACCCGCATGAGGTGTTACAGCCAGGAGCGCCGCCGAGGTGCCATGCTCGCACCTGCTCCGAGGCAGGGATATTTGCAGCCACATGTCCCGTCTGCAGGACTCAGGCAGCCATGGGTAGCCGTGAATGCGACCTAAACGCTATGCACTTCTCAAGACTGAACTCTGTTGTTGTGTGTTGTGTTGTCGTGTTACCGTGAGTGCCGTAGGTGAACACGAGAGACATCACTGTGCTGAACACTGGGTGCAGGGTTAAAACAGATCCTGAAATGACTTTGCAGGTGTCACCACGGCACACACAGTAGGGCTTTAGCATTGCTGTTTAGTTAAATGCTGATTTTCAAAGCAGCATTGGGTTTTCTTTCCCTGTCATTTCAGAGTGGGTGGCTTGTGTCAGGTCCAACTTCCTGGTCTTGTGCTACCTCCATGACGTGAAGAACATTCTGCAGCTTCACGACCTGACCACAGGTGCTCTCCTCAAGACCTTCCCACTGGACGTGGGCAGCGTGGTGGGGTACAGCGGGCGCAAGAAGGACTCGGAGATCTTCTACCAGTTCACGTCCTTTCTGTCTCCAGGTGAGAGGTCCTTCACTGGTGGTGAGGGGGAGTCTTCTGGGAAGCGGCAGTGTGAAGATGTTTGTTCATAACGCAGTCTGAGCTATGGACAGAACCACCTAGAGGGAATCGGGAATTCAGAACAAAGGAAACTAAAAACTGTATTCCTATTACCTTCTGTGTGAACAGCTATTATTCTCAGTGCCAACAAATGTAAGTCTTAGCCCAGGCCTAGATCTGCACCGAGATGTACAGGGTAGATAACAGCAAGAAACCCCTTGAACAGCCACACCCAGCATACAGAATGCCTCCCAGAATAAACTAATTCTAAAAGTTCAGTCTCATCCTCAGGAACCAAAAAAGTGTGTTATCTCAGATTTGTTAGGAAAGGAAGGTACTTCGAAGATGAGATTTTCACTTTGTGGTATGAGTTAATTTTTTCAAAAGTAAAATAATTCCGTTTTATACTTTCTGCAGAGCTGGTCACATTCTTCTTGCTTTGTGTGGATTTTTCTCTCTCCTCCACCGTATAGGGTTGTGGCCCCACACAGACTGTGTTTGCCCCAGGAGTCTGCTCAGTTGGCAGTTTGTAGCTGGCCAGGCAGACCTGCTCCCACACTTGTCTTGTTCATTTGCCAGCTCCTGGGGAGCCGTCTCTGTCCCTCTGATTTTGTCGCCGTTATTTGCTGGTAGACGGAGCAGTCTCTGGGGAGAGTGATGAAGTGACCATCCTTCCTTCAGGATTTGACCAGACTGCAGCGGTGCCTTGTCTGGGTGCAGTTCTGTTTGCGCCTGTGAGTTCATAAGAAATCTTAGCGCCCTGACAGCCTGCTGACAAGACTGTTACAGCTGAGAGAGTGATGCCCCGTCAGCAGGTTGGGGTGCATCAGGCCTTACTCCCCAAGTACCTTTCAGGGGATTGAGAGGAGCACAAGAGCCCACGAGATTAGAAGTAGACCCAAAGCTGGAAGTCAGGAGCCCTGACCCTTACCCGCCCCCCTCTGCCCAGAACTTGGTGCTCAGCAGTAACGGGGTGAGCAGAGGGGGACACCCCCATCCCTGCTGTCACAGGGCCCACACTTTATTCTCAAGCTTTCACTGGTTCTAAACATCGTGCTTTAAACTCTTGTCTTCAGTCATTTAAATGAATGAAGGAGAGAGAAGAACACAAATAAGGGTGACTCATCCGCTCTTAATAGGGGACCCGCAGCCTCCTCCAGTGACCCCCATGTGGCCATTTATTTCATCATTGTCTGAAGAAAAGGGCTTGTTTCCTAGGGGGAAATGATGTTCCTGTGCCAGCAATGGCTGTGAAGGTTGGAGGGAAAAGTGTGTTCCTAGTTGCATGCTACTGACTGCTTCCGAGAAAGCCTGCATTTGCTACTGTGGTGCCGTTTGCCTCCCTGTCTCCTCTCTCTCGCTTCCCCCCTCCTTCCCTTCTCTCTTAATGTAATTGACACCTAAAACCAGAGAGTGGAGTTTCCAGACTCAGGCCTTCTAAAGCCAGGTGCAAAGCAGCCATCCAATAATAAATAAACACATGGTTTGGAAAAGACAAAACCTTTTAAAGAGCCTTGGCTTTTGTATTTTGTTTTTACCCCTTTTTGTGCCGTTAAATCCTGCCTTGTAATATAGCAGGTAAGATACCTACCTGAATTACAGGACCCTGTTTCTCTTCATGTCCACATCGGAGATCCTGC